>PVJC01013627.1:0-37688 GCA_004026665.1 Murina feae
ACAGAATAGAATCAGAGGTATAGAAATGGAGTGGACTGACAATTTTCGGGGGTTAAGGGTGTTGGGGTGCGTGAAGAGAATGGACAATAATCATGCACCTATGGATGAGGACAGTGGGGGGGGGCAAGGACAGAAGGTGGGGTGGGAACTGGGAGGAGGGGAGCTGTGGGGGGAAAAAAGAAGAACAACTGTAATAATCTGAACAATAAAGATAAATTGAAAAAAAAAAAGAGTGTCCACCTCAGGTAATTGGGGAGGCTGAGCCACTGGCCCCTGTAGGACACCTAGCATAGAAAACCACTCTATCAACGCAGGGAAGCAGCCAAAATGCGGAGACAAAGAAACAGCTCACAAATGACAGAAATGAAGGAAAGCAAAAGACAGGATATAGAGTTCAAAACCACGGTTATAAGGTTTTTCAAGAATTTTCTAGAGACCGCCAATAAATTCAGTGATACCCTCAAGGATATGAAAAAGGACCAGCTAGGAATTAAGCATACACTGACTGAAATAAAGAATAATATTCAGAGATCCAACAGCAGACGAGAGGATCCCAAGAATGAAGTCAAAGATTTGAAATACAAAGAAGCAAAAAACACCCAACTGGAAAAGCAAAAACAAAAAAGAATATAAAAATATGAAGATAGTGTAAGTAGCCTCTGGGACAACTTCAATCAGAATTATAGGGGTGCCAGAAGAAGAGAGAGAGCAAGATATTGAAAACCTATTTGAAGAAATAATGACAGCAAACTTCCCCTACCTGGTGAAAAAAATAGACTTACAAATCCAGGAAACACAGAGAATCCTAAACAAAAGGAATCAAGGAGGACCACACCAAGACACATAATTAAAATGTCAAGGGCAAAAGACAAAGAGAGACTCTTAAAGCAGCAAGAGAAAAACGGTCAGTTACCTACAAGGGAGCACCCATATGACTGTCAGCTAATTTCTCAACAGAAACTTTGCAGGCCAGAAGGGAGTGGCAAGAAATATTCAGTGATGAATAGCAAGAACCTACAACCAAGATTACTTTACCTAGCAAAGCTATCATTTAGAATTGAAGGTCAGATAAAGAGCTTCACAGATAAGAAAAAGCTAAAGGAGTTCATCACCACCCAACCAGTATTATTATATGAAATGCTAAAAGGCATCCTTTGAGAAGAGGAAGAAAAAGTAAAGATAAAAATTATGAACAACAAATACATATCTATCAATAAGTGAACCTAAAAATCAAGTGAATAAAAAATCTGATGAACAAAATAAACTGGTAAATAGAATAGAATCAGGGGCATAGAAAGGGAGTGTACTGACAATTCTCAGGGGGGAAAAGGTGTTGGGGGTGTGGGAAGAGACTGGACAAAAATCATACACCTATGGATGGGGACAGTGGAGGGGGGTGGTAAGGGCAGTGGGTGGGGTGGGAACTGGGAGGAGGGGAGCTATGGGGGGAAAAAGAGGAACAACTGTAATAATATGAACAATAAAGATTTAAAATAAATAAAAGAAAAAAAGAAATTAAAAAAAAAACAAAAAAAAAAGAAATGAGGCATAAAACCAATTTAGAGCAACTGAAGGTAATTCAATATAAATAATTCCACAGAGTAATTATAGGATCAATATGTAGTTCAAGAATAAGTATAGCTGATTTAAAATTATGCTACATACATGCCTTCTAGTAAGAATTCTTCTGTAGACTATTAATTGAAAAGAATAGACATACCTCCCAACTTTAGGGAAAAAACCCAGGCCAGATAAAAATCCAATGGTAGATGATCAAAGAGTAAAACATTTATAGTTTTAACTGCCTATAAGAAAGCCAGTTTTATGTGTCTGTAAAGCACATAAAACATTTCTTAATGAAAATTATTAATGTTAATTAACCTAATAAAAAAGCTTAATCAGAGTATATCTAAAAGAATCAAGAAGCTCCCTAAAAAGAAACAAAAGAATCTACATACTTAATGGTATTTATTTTCCACGGCCTTCTATTTTAACAAGGGTGCTTTTAAAAGCACTTGCACAGCATCTGACAAATTACAGAGTGTTTTTAGAGATCTCATTTTTTCAATTAAATACTAATAGAAAAGAATCTGAATGTCATTTGCCTTTGGTGCAAAGATGTTTCATGTGAATTACTAGAGTAAACCGGTTGGGAGATGAGAGCTGGGGCGGAGATGACGACTTTACCTGAACAAGTGTTGTGTCATTGCATGCTTTCCTGGCATCCTGAAGAAAAGAAAGAGGGTGATAAAACATTTAGGCATGGAAATCACTAGGTATAACTCAGTATTTTCATTGCAAATGTGTTCTTACTGTACCACATGATATTTATTCAAAACTACTTTTATTGAGATAAAATTCACATGACACAGTTGACCATTTAAGTCACCTTGAAGGTGTATAATCAAGTGTTTAGTATATTCACCGTGACCACTACCTAATTCTAGAACATTTCCATCACTCTAAACAAAGAAACCCTCTTCCCTCATCCCTTGGTAATCACTAATTTACTTTTCCACCTCTATGGATTTGCCTATTCTGGCCATTTTATAAAAATGGAATCATACAATAGATGACCTTTTGTGTCTGGCTTCTTTCACTTAGTATAATGTTTTCAAGGTTCCATAGGGTGGCAGATATCAGTACTTCATTTCTTTTTGTGCCCAAGTAATAGTTCATTATATGGATATATCACATTTGTTCGCCCATTAATTAATTGATGGACATTTAAGTTATTTCCATTTTCTGGCTTTTATACATAACTAGAGGCCCGGTGCACAAAAATCCTCAGCCTGGTCTGTGCCCTCTCGCAGTCTGGGACCCCTCGAGGGATGTCCACTTGTTGGCTTAGGCCCACTCCCCAGGGAATTGGGCCTAAGCTGGCAGTCAGACATTCCTCTGGCAGCCTGGGAGCCCTTGGTGGATGTCCACTTGCCAACGGGGAGCAGGCCTAAGCTACAGTTGGACATCCTCAGCACTGCTGAGGAGGCAGGAGAGGCTCTCGCCACCACCACTGTGCTGGCAGTCGTCAGCCTGGCTTGTGGCTGAGCAGAGCTCCCCCTGTGGGAGTGCACTGACCACCAGGGGACAGCTCCTGCATTGAGCATCTTCCCCCTGGTGGTCAATATGTGTCATAGTGACCAGTCATTACTAGTCGTTCTCTTAGGGTCAATTTGCATATTATCCTTTTATTATATAGAACTAGAGGCCCGGTGCACAAAAATTTGTGCACTCAGGGGGGCCCCTCAGCCCGGCCTGTGCCCTCTCACAGTCTGGAACCCCTCGGGGGATGTCCACCTGCTGGCATGCCTGGCCAGCCTGGGTGAGGGGCTGATGGCTGTTTGCAGGCTTGCCAAGCCCCCCAGTGGGGACCCTCACCCCATGGGGATGTGGCCAGCCTGGGTGAGTGGCTGAGGGCCATTTTCAGGCTGCCCACAGTCCCTTCAGGGTTCGGGTCCCTACTGGGGTGCCTGTCTGTAAGCTGGTCTCTGGGATTTATTTAACTTTCATAATCGAAACTTTGTTGCCTTGGTCTTCCGCTCGAAGCCTGGGTTGCCCCTGGCAAACCTAAGGTCCTAGCCTGGCAGGTATCTGGGGTTTGTTTATCTTCTATAATTGAAACTTTGTAGCCTTGAGTAGAGCTCAGGACCCACAGGGCGCTGGCTTCCTCCATGGCCCGGGGCAACTCCAGCTCCGCTTCGGCCATCTTAGTTGAGTTAATTTGCATATTTTCTCCTGATTGGTTGGTGGGCATGGCTTGTGTGCATAATTTGTGGGTGTAATGAGTGAGGGTTAATTTGCATATTACTCTTTTATTAGATTAGAAAATGCATAGAATATTCACGTTCAAGTTTTTGTTAACTTGAGAAAATGTCAAATTGTTCATCATAGCAACTGTACCATTTTATAGTCCCAATAGGAACTTATGAAGGCTCCAATGTCCTCACATCCTCACCAATACCGTTGCTGTCTTCTTTTTTTAATTTGCATTGTTACAGCCATCTTAGTGGAGGTGAAGTTGTATCTAGTGGTTTTGATTACACCAATGATTAGTGATATTGAGCATCTATTCATGTGGAGAATCTTTACAAATGCATACCTGCCGTTTGTGTATCTGCTTTGGAGAACAGTTTATTCAAATCCTTTGTCCATTTTTAATACAGTTAGGGGTTGTTTATTATTGAGTTGTAGGAGTTCTCATATTCTGAATACTAGGCCCTTATCAGGTATATGATTTACAAACTTGCTCACAGTCTGTAGGCTGACTTTCCATTTTCTTGATAGTGTCCTCTGACATACAAATGTTTAACTTTTCATGAAGTTTATTTTTTCTTTAGTTACTTGTGCTTTTAGTGACATATTACACTGTTACCTAATCTAAGGTCACAAAGATTAACAACTATGTTTAACTTCTAAGAATTTTACACTTTTAGCTGTTATTTTGGGTACCATTTGAGTTCATTTTTATACACAGTATGATGTAGGAGTCCAAATTCATTCTTTTGTATGTGAATATCCTGCTGTACCAACATCATTTTTAAAAGGGATTATTCTTTCCCTATTGAATGGTCTCGTTACTTTTGTTGAAAAACCAAATATCTGTGGCAAATTGGCTTGCTTATGGGCTCCCTATTGTATTGCATTGGGAAAATATATATTGGGTTTATAACTAAGAGATTTTTAATTGTATTTCCTCAGTAAAAATGAACTAGGTTGATTTAATAAGGCCACAATATCCACAGTTATATTTGTTACTAAGCTGCAGCAAAAGCAAGAGATCTGAGTTCCCCTTCTGCTTGTTCTGGCATCTAGAAGTCGAGGTGATAGGAGTGATATTTATAGTATAACCCGGTCATTTCAGAAATGTTTTTAAAATGACATAGTACTTCTATGGAAATGCTTTCCAATACACTGGATACAGATGCTATTAGAAATAAAATATTTTAGATCCAATATGAGAAAAACACATGGCATTTCAGGAAAAGCAATGTTTTTATAATAGCCACAGTTTATACTAAGTTGCACATCTACATATTTATATTAATAGCATTAATTAATAGCATGTAAGCTGGTGTTTATGCCTAAGCATTTTAGGGTAGACTTTCAGAGATGTTAAACTTTTACACAAACCGAAGGGAATTATCAAAAGGCAGATAATGAAATAGAAATCAATATAACAAAATAAGGAAAGGAAATAACATATATAATAAGCAAAAAATACTTTAAACCAAGTTTAATAATAAATTTAGAGGATTCATATAACATGGGAATCAGAAGTACAATTAATTCTTCCTATTAAACTTGAAACATTTTTCCCCCTCAAGTATTAGGGTAACATCCTCTTCAACTTTGTTTTTCCTAATATGCTTAGCGTGCTCGTGTACAGAGGAAGCACACAATATTTGCTGAATAGGTGTGCCAGATGGATGTGTTCCACAGCGAAGGGGAAAAGGGCCTGCCTCCACTCGCAGCAAAGACTAGATGGGCTGCATAATCTTTCTGGCTGCCCTTTCAACCTATTTATAAACACTTAGAATATTTCTATATCAGGGTGTTATTAAGTAGTTATACAAACATACGATTTGATTCTCTCATTCTTAGTCAAACTGTGGGTTAAGAAACCTCATTTGGCAAGGAATGATTTAGCCCACTTTCCTGCAATGAAAAGGATTTCCAGAAATGACAGTGATGGCCGGAACCATGTTCTAAACATGGTGGACTTGAAGACTAAATTCTAAAAAGAAGGGCTCTCCAATTTTAAGCTTTATGAAATGAATTATATCATTTAGGTCCTCTTCTTAATCCAGTCATTCAATTAAAAAATCAGTTGCCACTCTGGCAGGTTTGCTCAGTGGTTACAGTGTTGGTCTATGAACCAAAAGGTCATGGGTTCATTCCTAGCCAAGGGCACAAACATGGGCTGCAGGTTTGATCTCCAGCCCTGGTCAAGACTTATGTAGGGAGCAACCAATTGATGTCTCTCTTACACTGATGTTTCTCTCTCTCTCTCTCTCTCTCTCTCTCTCTCTCTCTCTCTCTCTGTCTTCCTCCTTCCCTCTTTCTTTCCCTCCCTCCATCCTTTCCATTCTCTCTCAAAATCAGTGAGGATTAAATAAAATAAATCTGTTGCCCTGGCCAGTGTTTCCCAGTGGTTAGAGTGTTGGCCCAAGCACCCAAGGTCATGAGTTCGATTCCCAGTCAAGGGCATGTAACTGAGTTGCATGTTTGATTCCTGGTCCTGGTTGGGATTCATGCAAGGATAACCAATCAATGTATCTCTCTCACTTCTACATTTTTATCTCTCTCACTGAGGTTCAGTTTCCTCAACTACAAAATGAAGCAACACCATCTACCTCACAGGATTGCTATGAGGATTAAATGAGACAGGCAAGTGGCCATGTGCTTGGCCAGTCATTTCAGATAAGAATAGCATAAGAAAATTACAAGTCAATATCCCTGGATGAACACAGATGCAAAAAATCTCAACGAAACATTAGCAAATGGAATTCAACAATACATTAAAAGGATCATACAGTATGATCAAGAGGGATTTATTCCAGAGATGCAAGTATGTTTCAATATCTACAAATCAATCAATGTGATATAACACATTAACAAAATGAAAAATAAAAATCATATGATAATCTTGATACAGAAAAAGCATTTGACAAAACCTAACATCCATATGTAATAAAAAAAATCTCTCAACAAAGTGGGCATAGAAGGAACATACCTCAAAATAATAAAGGCTATATATGACAAGCCCACAGTTAACATCATACTCACTGGTGAAAAGCTGAAAACTTTTCCTCTGAGATGAGAAACTAGACCAGGATGTCCACTCTCTCATCACTTTTATTCAACACTAATGGCCCAGTGCACGAAATTCATGCACGGAGGGGGGCAGTTCCCTCAGCCCAGCCTGTACCCTCTCCAATTGGGGACCCCTTTGGACATCCCTCTCATAATCTGGGACCACTGGCTCCTAACTGCTTACCTGCCTGCCTGCCTGATCACCCCTAACCTCTCTCCCTGACTGCCTTATCATCCCTAACTGCCCTCCCCTGCTACCTGACCTTGTCCCCAACTGCCCTCCCCTGCAGGTCCAGATGCCCCAACTGCCCTCCCCTGCCAGCTTGATCTTGCCCCCAATGGCCCTCCCCTGCAGACCTACTCTCACCCCCAACTGCCCTCCTCTGCTGGCCAATTTGGTTCTGATTGGTCAATTTCTATGCCCATTAGCATCAAAAGCTCCACCTCCTAGGCAGCCATTGGCTCCTCACAGCACCCAGTTTTGGTTCTGATTGGTCAGTCCCTATGCCAGTCAGCATCAAAAGCTCCGCCTCCTAGGCAGCCATTGGCTCTTCACAGCACCCAGATTTCATTCTGATTGATTGGTTCCTGTGTCAATCAACATCAAAAGCTCTGCCTCCTAGGCAGCCATTCGCTCCTCATAGCACCCAGGTTCTATTCTGATTGGTCAGTTCCTGTGCCAGTCAGCATCTCTAGGCTTATCAACAGGGCCTGATCAGTAAGGTGGAGCTGATCAGCAGCCCTAGTGGAGGCCTGGAGAGAAATGGATGCATGGCTGCTGGCCAGACTAGGAGAGAAAGAGAGAGGCAAGTACTGATCAAAGCTGTCACAGAGGCAATGGATCAGTCCTTGCTTCTCTCTTCAAGCCTTTCTCTGGCCCTGATTCGCAGTCCCCTCAGCAGTCAGTGCTGGAGCACCCGCCTGCAGCGGAAGCAGTCAGCGCTGACTGCAGGACTGATTTCCTCCGTCAGCTCCTTATGACTCAGGGTTTTTATTTTTTGATAATACTGGAAATCTTTGCAAAAGCAATTAGGCAAGAAAAAGAAATAAAAGGCCTGGCCAGAATGGCTCATTGGTTGAGTGTCAACCTATGAACCAGGAGGTCACAATTTGATTCCCCATCAGGGACCTGCAGGAGACAACCGATCAATTATTCTCTTTCATCAGTGATGTTTCTATTTCTCCCTCTCCCTTGCTCTCTGAAATCAATGGTGGGGGTGGAGAAGGAGGAAGTAAAAATATCACTATTGTATTTGTAGATGACACAGTATGATGTACAGAAAATCCTAAAAACTCACCAAAAAAACCTTGTTAGAACTAATAAATGGAGTCAGTAAAGTTGCAGAATTCAAAATCAATATACAGAAATCTGTTGTGTATCTATATACTAATAAAGAACTATCAAAAAGAGGAATTAAGAAAACAATCCTATTTACAATTGCATCAAAAAATTAAAAAGCTAGAAATCAATTTAAACAAGAAGGTAAAAGATAAAACACTAAAAACTATAAAACATTGATAAGTGAAGATGCAAATAAATGAAAGATATTTTATGCTCATGGATTGGAAGACTTAATATTATTTAAATGTCCATACTACCCAAAGCAATCTACAGATTCAATGCAATCACTATCAAAGCCCATGGCATTTTTCAACAAAATAGAACAAATCCTAAAATTTGTATGGAACCACAAAAGACACCCAAATAACCAAAGAAATCTTGAGAAACAAAAACAAAGCTGAAGACATTGGCTGCTCCCTGATTTTAAACTATATTCCAGAGCTACAGTAATCAAAACAGCATGGTATTGGCATAAAAACCAGCACATAAATCAATGGAACAGAAGATAGCCCACAAATAAACCCAATACAACTCAACAATAAATCTGATTTTAAAAATGGTAGAGAATCTGAATAGACATTTTCTAAATGTAAAAAAGTACATGAAAATGTGTTCAGCATCACTAATAATCAGGATAATGCAAATCAAAACCACAATGCAATATCACCTTATATGTTAGAATGGCTATTATAAAATATAATAAATAACAAGTATTGATGAGGATGTAGAGAAAGGGGACTGTTGTTGGAGTGTACTATGGAACTGGTGTAGGGACTTTGGAAAACAGAATGCAGGTTCCTAAAAAAATTTAAAATAAAACTACCATATGAGTCAGCAATTCTACTTCTGAAGAATTGTATTTGTCTGAAGAAAATGAAAATACTAACTCAAAAAGATACAGACTTCCCATGTTCATTGCAACATTGTTTACAATTGCCCAAAATGGAGATAACCTAAGTGTCCATTTTCGGATAAATGGATAAAGCAAAGGTGATGATACATCTATATAATGGAATATTACTCAGCCATAAAAATGAAAGAAATCTTGCCGTTTTCAATAACATGGATGGACCTTGAGGGCATTATGCTAAGTGAAAAAGAGAGATAAATATCTTATGGTCTCGCTTATTTGTAAAATCTCAAGAAAGAAAAGAAAGAAAGAAAGAAAGAAAAGAAAGAAAGAAAGAAAGAAAGAAAGAAAGAAAGAAAGAAAGAAAGAAAGAAAGAAAGAAAGAAAGAAAGAAAGAGAAATTTTCTAAAAATAAGATGGGCATGTGACCGTGTGCTTGGCTAATCAATAGATCTTGCTCAACACAGGGAGCAAGACACAAAAAGTAGAGACAGCAGGAATCCTTTCTGGTGGTGGCAACAGCATCTAGTTCAGAGATTAGCCCATGGAGCCTTCCCTGACCATTCCAGGCAAAACAAATCCTCTTTGTTTTGCCAGCTTTATTCAGACACCCAAGGTAGCAAGTCCACGTTCTTACTCACATCTAGATCTTTAACTTCTTTGCATTCCTGGCAATAAGACTGGTTATGATTTCAATCCTCTGGTTATTTCCATCAATATTTCCCCAGTGAGTGTTCTTTGCCCGGTCCTTGTTTTCCCTGCTCTTTTCCCTCTTTTCTTGTAATATCTTTATAGAGAGCCTGTGCTTGCTCCTTCTTTTTTTCTTACTCTTCACTTTTAAATGCGATGAGTTCTTCCAAAATACCTATTGCAAAAGCTCATATGGGAGAGGGCTGCAGCAGTAATCCAAGTTATTAGAGATTCTCCCTGCTTCACGCCAAAGTCTTCATTTATATGTGTACGTTGTTTGAGCCCTTACTTTTTCCCTGTGAAAAGAAGCAAGCAGAGCCAGGCTCCCCACAAGTCTCTTTCCTCCACTCTGTCAACAAGAGGCTTCCTCAAAGACGGCAAATCTGCACCCTTTCATTTTTTTCTCCGCCTACCTTGATATTCCAGAGAAGCATCTGTTCCCATCGTTCCAAAGAAAGGACTATTGGAGTTGTCCCTGAGACAGTGCCCCCTACTCTGTGTGAGAGTCACAGCTGCGGCAACCCCGCTCGGAGCCTTCCCCACAAAGCATCACCGTGTCTGACAATGTGCCCCATCCTATTATGAAGTTCCAAGTGTGCTTCGATTGTGTTGAAGATGGAGCTCGTGTTTGTTTCTTATGTGCTTTACTGTTTTGAGTTGATTTCCAGGAGTAAAAGACGACACAGCTTTTTTATGCCACTGATACTTTTTAATGCTTTTTGTAATGTTTTACAGATGAATAATTTTTGGTATATTACAATGTGATCATCACAGTGCACCAAAAAAAAATCAAACTATGACTCCAGGTGTGTGACTAAGAAGAGAAGTATGCTTATCTTTCAGGAGGGATTACATATGTGATATTCACTTCTTTGGGACACAGAGGCCTTTAGTCCAACATACGTATTTATTTGTTAGGAGTGATTTTTGGAGAGTTTATGATATATGATATGTGATAAATGATACATGATAAAAACAAACTGACCATTTCTAGCCTTATAAATTATTTAACACCTGCAGACTGATGAACAAATCTAGTTCGTTCATTACTGGTAAGAGATAAAAATGTTAAAAAATGTTTTCGAGAAAATGCAAAGGATTGCTCTCACCTGGATCTGATTCCGTAGTTGTTCGGCTTCCTGCCTCAGCTGTTCCAGTTCACTCATTTTTTGAAATTTTTTACTTCAAAATTAACAACACAAAACAACTACAAAAAAAAAAGAGAGAGACGAATTCAGTTCTCCAGTTACATGTTAATCTACTTGAGAAATATTGACGTATAGCTTCTTTTTGTTCCTTCTGAAACGCCAATGAGAGAGTTAATTATTACTAGAATGTAAAATTGCTTAGTAAATATAGATCGAGATTATTTATAAAGGGTATTATGGTGAAATGTGACCAGAAGATGGAAGTGAAATCCTGAGTTGTAGTTTTCAAGATTTAGCACTAGAGAGAATTAGTACTAGAATGGAATCTCGTGAGAAACACTTCACAATAGGACACAGACAGAGATACCCACTTATATGTCTGTCTAATAGACACCTCAAACTCACTGGTTCAAAACTAACCCCACCCTACCCCAAGTCTTCCCTATCTCAGTTAACGGTAATCCCATCCTTCCTATTGTTAAGCTAAAGACCTGGGAGTCATCCTTAACTTCTGTTCCCTTCACACCCTACACATAAACCATCAGCAAAGCACGCCAGTCAGTCCTTCAAAAAAGTATCCAGGGTTTGACCAACCCTGGTTATGTCTACTTTGAGCACTATGATCCAAACCATCATCATCTCTCACCTTTCTATTGCTTCCAACCACACTCCGATCGATTCTAAATATAGTGATTAGTGATCCTTTCAAAGCACAAGTCATTCTTCCGCTTTGAGTCCTACCACAGTTTACCGCTCCGCTCGGAGGAGAGGCTTACTCATTATTTTGAATTAGAGTCCTACTCAACTCTCACACACACCCCTCTGGCCTCGTCTCTCACTCACTCTGATCCAGCCGCTCAAAATCTGTCTTCATGTTCCTTGAACACACTACGCAGCTCTGGCTTCCGTGTCCTTACTCTTGCTCTTCCCTCTGCCTGACATGCCTTACACTTCCCCGTGCCCCCTCCGCACGTCCTTTACCTCTGCCTTGATGCTACCTCTCAGGGGGACCGTCCCTGATAGCACTTATGCACCCACCTAGCCCCTCACTCTCTCTCAATCAGGTCACCAAAGACTCAACACCATTAAGCGTGTATCTGCTTGTTTGTTGTCTGTTTCCTTCTAGCAGAATATAAGCTCCTTAATGCAGGGGCTTGGTCTGCTTTGTTCTTGGCTGTATGGCTAATATCAAAGACAATTTCTTCTTCAGTAAATAAGCTAACCCGAAATCGCTTAAGAAATAAAGGGAACTTTGTTCTAAAGATTTAGGATGAATCACAGAACCAAAAGGCATGACTTACCACCTCAAGAAGAGACCAGAGGCTAAAATCCGGTAGCATTCGTCTAACTGTCCTGCTTTTCTCCTCACATCTTTGTTTTTCCTCTTTCTACAGAATAACTTTCTCCGCTTCTCTGAGCACAAGGCTCAGGGAATGAGGAGAACCCAAATTCCCATAAGAATTTTTTTCAGGTATCCACCCTTTATTCACGTCAACTCTGAAGTGGTATTGAAATTGCTAAGTAAAACAATTGCTCTTTCAATTACTGTAACTTCTTGACTAAGTTCTTTTTCGACATGAGTATTTGCTTCATCTAACACAGTTTAGGTAACTATCATATAGTGAGAGCATGTAAGTGCAGCAGAAAGCAGCATGTCAGTTATCCTTTAAAAGCCAGCTGCACCAGTTACAAATATCAAAAATACCAATGCACCACTGTGTCTAAGCCAATTTATTAAACAAAATGGGAAATACAGTTGCATAATTCAAACTGCCTTCTCCCTCCACTTCTTCAAATGTCCACAGAATTTTTAATAAAGCAAGGCATTATGTAGCTTGTACAATTATACTGCTGTATTAGTGAATAGCTATTTTAATCATATGAGACAGAGAAATACAAGGAGCTTAGCTACTAACAATTTTCATTCTGATCATGAAAGCATATAAAATGAAAACATAATTTCTACACTTTGTAAAATTCAGAAAACCCTACCCCCATAATGAATTAGGCAGGATATTTAAAAAGCTTTTGTGATCATTCCTATCAAGGAATTTAAATACACTCTTGCCTACTCATCCCAAGTATTCTGTGTACAAATATTCCCATGTGGCTTTCTCCCTCAAGAAGTCAGCAAAAACTTAGAGGTTGAATGGATAAGAGAGAAAAATAGAATTTAGAGATTCTTAAACTGTAGCATAGGCATTAAGCTTTGACTTTTTATTTTTCTACTGATTTTCTCGTTACATTGAATTTTTTTTTCTTGGGTAGGGTGTAGGACTTTTTTTAATTTATTTTTTTTAATCCTCATCCAAGGATATTTTTCCATTGATTTTAGGGAGAGTATAAGAGACAGGGAAACAGAGAGAGAGAAATATTGATGTGAAAGAAACACCCCAACCAGCGCCCGGGCTGGGGAGGAGCCTGCAACAAGGTATGTGCTCTTGACGACACTCGAATCCGGGACCCTTTGGCCTGCAGTCCAATGCTCCATCCACTGAGCCAAACCAGCTAGGGCTACACTGAATATTTTTAAGTGCCCCAGAAGTAAACCAATTCAGTGTCTTGTAAACCGAAGGCAACCTGTGTTGTTCGTGATTCAGGAAACAAACAAGGTGCTGCTCCCAGGGTCAGGTTCGTTTCCCTTCACCTAACTGACATTTCCTGGCATAGTTCATTCTTTCACCAAATGTTGGCTGAATTTCTATTATGTGCCAAGAATCTGGGCTATGCGTGAATAAGACAGTCCCAGCTCTCCAGCACTTGGCAGTCTACGAGGAAACGCAGATGTGTAAGCACACACTCTCTCAGGTCCACAACCCATTACTCTATGCCCTAGGGCCAGATGCGTTTCAGAATTTGGGAGTTTTCAGATTTTTAAAAAAGTGTATTCATTATATATCGCATAATACCCCAAAGAGACCCTGGGAAAGGATGTCACATAATCAGGAAGGAGTGCTCCTGCAGCAAAAATGTAAGCACATTCATAACGAGATGGGGGAAATAGACTAGCAAGTGTCCTATTAGATCAGGTCAGGTTGTGGCACCAAATGAATTCAAATCACATAAGCTTTTTTTTTAAAAAAAAAATACGGTTTTATTGATTATGTTTTTAGAGAGAGAAGAAGGGAAAGGGATAGAGCAACGGAAACATCAATGATGAAAGAGAATCATTGATTGGCTGCCTCCTACACGCCCCCTTACTGGGGATGTGTCCACAACTCGGGCATATGCCCTAACCGGGAATTGAAACTGTGACTTCCTGGTTCATAGGTCAACCTGAACCACTGAGCCCTAGCACCTGGGCTACACTGGAAGCTTTAAATGAATAGATCTAGATTTTTTTTCTGGTCAACGTTTTGGGAAACTTTCAGAAAGATTTTTTTCTCTGCATTATTCCTGTTATTTTTATCTATAGGCCTAAAGTACACACAAAAAAATGTGCTTATCCTGACCTACCATCAATCCAGGTCATCATGTGACCCACTCTTCCACTCAACAAACGTGTTCAACACCTTCCCACAACAGGCACAGGAATGGACCCACTGCACTCAGAAAAGCAGCTGAGTAATAATAATTACATCAACATGCAAGTGGTACAAATGAGCACATGTTAAAGGTTTACGTCACCAAAACCGATTGTTTCATGCGAGTGCAGCTGAACTCAACATACTGAAGATTTCCCTTAAACTTTATACATTTTGAAACCACTCTCGGTGCATCTGGTGAAACCATTTTAGTATGCTTATATCTTTAGCTGTACTACCTCAAAGTAACAAGTTCTATAAATTCTCTGTCAGCTATGTCAAACAGCATAGCTGACAGTGAATTTATTTACCTTTTACTTAGTCCTACAACTACCTTCTCTAAGTCGAGACACCCCTAGTTTTAGGATTTCTAAGACTTTGTGAACTAAACATTAGGAAAATAAATCATGATTATGTAAATTACAAATCATAACCTTGACAGTCTATCTTTTCTCATATGACACTACTCAAGTATTATCGCCTCTCGGATTTTTTTGACAGGCCTATGTGAGGTTCATCCTGTGTCACTAAGTCACACAATCTTGTATCGCTTGAAAGCCACATAATTTGTTTTTGTTTAACCAGAAAGAAAATCCTTACATTTACCAGACTTGGTTACATATTACTCTGTTATATATAAAAAAATTTTTTTAATATGACTCTCACTGCTAAAGAATGAAAATATGACAACCAGGGATACCAGAATTCCACCTAGCAAATGTTTATGAGAGCCTGACAGGCATCATGATCTAGTTTATCTGCTGACTTGGCTTCACTCGACAAAATGTGACTTGTGCAAGTAACATATTCATGGAAAGGCAGCTACAATTCCATGTGTTCACAGCTTTAACAAAAGTAAAACATTTAAAGTTACCAATAATAGCCCTGGCCCTTGTGGCTCAGTTGGTTGGAGCATCATCCATACACCGAAAGGTCTCGGGTTCCATTCCCGGTCAGGGCATTCACCTAGGTTGCAGGGGATCCCTGGTGGGGGCATCTGTGGAAGGCAACTGATTAATGTTCACTTACACACCGACGTTTCTTCTCCCTTCTCTCTCCCTCTCTCCCTCCCTCTCCCTATCAATAAGTTGCTGACCATAATTAGCACTCTAGTGCTAATTAGTGTCTTTCTCCCAGTGCAGATTTCATTCTAACAGAAAGCCATAATACCTAGGGACAAGATAAGACCTTGGAGGTTTTACTAATTAAAAATCAAGTGTGTGACATTGGTCTGAGATGAACAGACATCCACCAATGCTACTTCAGCATCACACATAGTTACCAAGATACCATGCAATTGCTGTCAGGGGTTTAGACCAACAACTAATGAGTAACTCAGGCTAGCTCTTTGGGATTCCACTCCATCCCCAACTTTTTACCCTCACCGCCAATGTTCTCAAAACCTATCAATCAAAGGGACCGCGAACACTGAATGCATTTTGTCACATTTAGTTTTATTCTACTGCTCTCATTGTCCTGGTGTTTGCATCCTGCGACACTTGGTATCACATACACCAGCAGCCTTAGAAGGGAACACAGGGTCCTCCCTACCCCTCATACTCTCATTACCACCTCTAACAACTTCACAAAGACATTCCCTCACTGAAAGATCAGTTAGCACATAACCATGGGTGAAATTTATACAACAACGTTTCTCCTCTTCTTTCTATCTTAAGACATGGAGGAGTCTTTGTGTGTGTTTTTAAATTTGTTTTTCTCCCTCAAAAGCCTCTATGTAATGGCACATTAATAGTTAATAAACATCATAAAATCCCTTGCTAATAAATGTTCATTCCCATTGATAAAGGTTAATACATAACCATGAAGACTAACATCTAAGTTTAAAAATCATTAAATACCAACTGCTTTTGCTTTTTACACTATAGGATAAGGAGACGACGTTTTTCAGAGTTGACACTTTTCCTCCTCCCCTCCAGCAGCTTCCCTAGAGGACGGTTTTATAAGTGATGCACATAATGACGAGCCCTTGACAAATTTCAGTTTCCCTAAGTAATCAGCTGGCTACCATTTCTGATTTAAATAGATCATTTAACTTACAGAAGTCTGGAAAGTAAATATATATATATATTTAATTATTTCCTTTTAACAGCTGGTCACTATGCGCCTTATTAACCACCCTGGATAAAATGTACTAGTATAATCTATGTCACATGCTAATTAGACAACGACGCCTCATTCAACCTAAGCTGCATTACTGGGCTTTAACTTCACATGACCAAATAGTTTAAACCCAGTTTCTGTCCTTGAAACAATTCCTGGGTAAAGATGCTCAGGTGGGGAACTCATACAAATTGAAGGGAGGGAAAATGGAGTCAAGCCATTGCTAAATGTTACCGTAACAAAAGTATAAAACATTCCTCTGGAAGAGCCCGAGATGATGAGCTCTTTGAGCACCGGAACTACTGTTCTCAACTTTGTCTCTCCCAAGGTAGTGTTCTCACTTTATGGTACAGATTCCACCTACTTCTCTGTGGCTAAAATTTATTAAATGTTAGATGATGAGGAAATAGCGAGGCTTTTAAACACAAGATATTTTTGAATAGATAAGAATGAATGTTTAAGGATAGTTACTGCCAAATGCTTATATAACAAAAGGCTAATATGCCTTTTTGACCCAACGGAGGAACGACTGGTCGATATGATGCACAATGACCACCAGGGGGCAGACGCTCAATGCAGGAGCTGCCCCCTGGTGGTCAGTGCGCTCCCACAGGGGAACAGCTGACGAGCACAGTGGCAGTGGCAGGAGCCTCTCTTGCCTCTGCAGCAGTGCTATGGATTTCTGACCATCAGTCGGACATTCCCCAAGGGCTCCCAGACTGCAAATGGGTGCAGGCCTGACTAAGAGACCCCTCTGAGTGCACGATTTTGTGTACTGAGCCTCTAGTTACAAATATAAATCAACAGGAGAGCTGATATGAAATATTATGGGGCTATTAAGAAGAGAATGTCAGCGCTCTAAGTACTTGCAAAGATGCCAACAGTAATAATGCCCTCTGAACAAATGCTCCCTTTTGGGGCTCCTACTATGTAAGCAGATAAGCATCCTGGTGGGAGGAGTTTGCCTTTACCCAGCAAAGTATATACTGAGTTTCCTTGGTAATAACTGCTACAACCAAAATTGGAGAGGGGAGAATTTAAGCTGTATATTCCTGTAGGGGTCCTAATATATGGCGACAAAAGATTTGACTTTGGGTGGTGGGCACATGGTGCAGTAGAGACCCAGACCTTTTCTTATAACATAGAATCCACACCAGAAACCTATATGATCATGTTGACCAGTGTCACCCTAATAAGTTTAATAACAATTAAATAAATAAACATAAAATGCAGACATTAAGAGAAATTTTAATATTATTTTAGCAGGTCACTAGCACATTAGTACTGAAATCATTATGTCATACTTTTTTAAAAACATATTTTTATTGATTTCAGAGAGGAATGGAGAGGGAGAGAGAAATAGAAACATCAATGATGAGAATTATTGATGGGCTGCTTCCTGCATGTCCCCCACTGGGGATCGAGCCCCCAACCCAGGCCTGTGCTCTAACCAGGAATCAAACCATGACCTCCTGGTTCATAGGTCGATGCTCAACCACTGAGCCACAATGGCCAGTCAGGCCATTATCTCATATTTAAAACATTAAATAGGATATAGTTCCCAGTAATTCGAGAAGGAAAGGCTCTCTGTAATGCATCCTGGAGAAATGGTATTGAGGTAGTGAGGAACTTATCATGCACTTTCTGACAAAACTACTGTGCCAAAGGAAATTCTTTGGTACCTGAGCCACCTTAGGAAGGTAGTGAAACATCATAATCAAGAGTGCTGCCTCTTGCCTAGCCAGTGTGGTTCAGTGGTTGAGTGTCAACCTATGAACCAGCAGGTCACAATTCCATTCCCAGTCAGGGCACAAGCCCGGGTTACGGGCTGGATCCCCAATAGGGGGTGTGGAGGAGGCAGGCAATCTATGATTCTCTCATCATTGATGTTTCTATCTCCCTCTTCCTTCCTCTCTGCAAGCAATAAAAATATATAAAACATAAAGTAAAATGAAGAGCAGAGTCTGAATTTTTTAAAAAAGTGTGCTGCCCCTAGTACCCAGCTGTTAGGGTTTGAATGCTGGCTTCTGCACTGGTGTATGTTAACTGACATGTAGAAAAATCAACAAAGGTTACCCAAAATCCTTATTGCCGTTGAGAAAAAGGTGCTTTTGAATTAAATATGGAAAAATATTTAAAGTATTTTAATGGAAAGAATTATTTCTAAGCAGAAATAATAATTATTATGAATTATTATTACTATTATTATTATTTAGGCAGAAAGTGAGAGAAATATCAATGCAAGACTGGAGATTGAACCCACAGCCCAGGTTTGTGTCCTAGAATAGGAACTGAATCTGAGACCCTTTGGTGTTCGGGCCAACACTCTAACTGCTGAGTCATACCGACCAGGGTAAAGTTCTTCCATTTTTGTTTCTTCCTACCAACCTACTCTATTCATCTGCCGATTATTATGATTACTCCCACCAGAGGGCAGATAAAAGAAAGATGAAGTTACAGAAAACAAGGTTGGTAACTGGTTAGCTTCCAGAGAAGCTGAAGCAGTGTCACCAAAAAATTTTAAACAGCACTGATATTATAAGAGTCTCGGAGGAGAAACCAAGATGGCAGCATAGGTAAACACCTGTAATTGCTGCCTTGCACAACCATTTCAAAACCACAATGAAAAGAAAAAATGGACACCACCCAGACCCACAGGAAGGCTGGCTGAGTGGAAATTCTACAACTAGAAAGAGCCTGAGACTCAGAGGAGGTGCGGAATAAAGTGCAGAGGTAGGGAGGCGCGTGGAAAGGGCTCGTGGAAAGGGCTGGCAAATGAGGACACAGTTGTCTTTTTCAATCTGGAGGGAGTCACAAGCTCCCAATGGCTCTGAACTCCAGTTCCGATCGCGTTTCTGGGGATCCAGACTCATACGGGGAGAAGTTGGACTGTCTGGCACTGGAAGGAACTCCAGAGCGGCTTTCTCTCAGTGGTGCCAAGGGACATTGAGACCCGGTGCCTCTTAGGGCAGGGCTGAGAATCAGCCATAGCTGTTTTTCCACCCTGTTGATTCCACGAGACCCCGCCCCACCCAAGCTGTGTGCAGAGGTTTTGCATATGAAAGGCTGGGTAGCCTCAGGCAGAAGCTAAAATAGCATCTCCTTAGAGAGCCAAGAGCCAGTGTACCCAGTGGTCAGAGCAGGACCACCCAGATTACAACTCCTCAGATCCATAAGGGACACACTCAGAGGGTAGATTCAGTGAGCACCAAAGCCCCACTGAAGCAAGTCTTGCCCCATAACAGTGTCTCCAGCACAGAAGTTCTCCCACTGTAGACACAGTTGATTCTCACAGCCAAGTGGCCTGAGGTCAATTCCTCCCAGTGATACCAACAACAATCAAGGCTTAGCTACAAGAATACTGTGCACAAAGCCTACAAAGGGGTGCACCAAGAGTGTCCACCTCAGGTAATTGGGGAGGCTGAGTCACTTGGCCCTATAGGACACCTAGCACAGAAAGCCACTCTATCAATGCAGGGAAGCAGCCAAGATGCAAAGACAAAAAAACAGGCCACAAATGACAGAAATGGAGGACAGCAAATGACTGGATATAGAGTTCAAAACCACAGTTATAAGGTTTTTCAAGAATTTTCTAGAGACCACCGATAAATTTAGTGAGACCCTTGAGGATATGAAAAAGGACTAGCTAGAAATTAAGCATACATTGACTGAAATAAAGAATAATATTCAGAGATCCAACAGCAGACTAGAGGATCCCAAGAATCAAGTCAAAGATATGAAATATGAAGGAGCAAAAAAAAACCCAACTGGAAAAGCAAAAAGAAAAAAGAATATAAAAATATGAAGTAAGGAGCCTCTGGGACAACTTCAAGCATACCAACATCAGAATTATAGAGGTTCCAGAAGAAGAGAGAGAGCAAAATATTGAAATCCTACTTGAAGAAATAATGACAAAAAACTTCCCCTACTTGATGAAAGAAATAGATTTTTACAAGTCCAGGAAGTGCAGAGAGGAACAAACAAAAGGAATCCAAGGAGGACCACACCAAGACACACCATAATTAAAATGCCAAGGGCAAAAGACAAAGAGAGAATCTTAAAAGCAGCAAGAGAAAAACAGTCAGTTACCTACAAGGGAGCACCCATATGACTGTCAGCTGATTTCTCAACAGAAACTTTGCAGGCCAGAAGGGAGTGGCAAGAAATATTCAAAATGATGAATAGCAAGAACCTACAACCAAGATTACTTTACCCAGCAAAGCTATCATTCAGAATTGAAGTTCAGATAAAGAGCTTCACAGACAAGAAAAAGCTAAAGGAGTTCATCACCACCCAACCAGTATTATATGAAATGCTGAAAGGTATCCTTTGAGAAGAGGATGAAGAAAAAGTAAAGATAAAAATTATGAACAATAAATACATATCTATCAACAAGTGAATCTAAAAATCAAGTGAATAAAAAAATCTGTTGAACAGAATAAACTGGTGAATAGAATAGAATCAGAGGCATAGAAAGGGAGTGGACTGACAATTCTTAGGGGGAAAAGGGTGTTGGGGGTGCAGGAAGAGTCTGGACAGAAATCGTACAGCTATGGATGAGGACAGTGGGGGGGTAAGGGCAGAGGGTGGGATGGGAACTGGGAGGTGGAGAGCTATGGGGGAAAAAAGAGGAACAACTGTAATAATATGAACAATAAAGATTTTAAAAAAAGAGTCTCAGAGACAGTATCACTTGAAAATAGGATTAGGTAAAACACAGCAAAAAAAGTTAGCAAATATTAATCCATATATCTATTCATTTATTTAAATATCTGATTTACAAACACATGCCAGGTACATTCCAGGCTCTAGGGATTCAGCAGTCACCAAAACAAGTAAAAGTTCCTGTTGTCATGGAGCCTTATTCTATATCTGTCTAGGAGGCAGATAATAGAGCACAGAAATAAGTAACAATTTCAAGTACAGATAAATACTACACAGGGAAAAATACTGCAAGAAATTAGAGGGTGACAAGGAAGGCTATTTTTAAATAAATTAATCTAAGTAAAGACCTGAATTAAATGACTGAATGAGTTATGCTTTAAATGGGGGAAGAGCAGCCCAGGCAGGAAAAAACAACAACACAGTAATACAAAGGCCAAGGGGCAGAAACCAAGCTGGCGTGCTTCTGAATCAACAGCAGAGAGGAGAGTGAGGCTGGAGGGAAGGGCTCAGAGCACAAGAGATTAGGGAGACCAACAGGAGGAACCCAATCATGTGATCCAGGAGGCCTCCTGACCATAGTGAGAACTTCAGATTTTATCTAACCGAATGGGTTCAGATGACTGAGA
The DNA here is from genome assembly GCA_004026665.1 of Murina feae. Taxonomy (NCBI): domain Eukaryota; kingdom Metazoa; phylum Chordata; class Mammalia; order Chiroptera; family Vespertilionidae; genus Murina; species Murina feae. Next base: position 21,780 of record PVJC01013627.1, read on the forward strand.
GACATCTGACTCATTTGACATTTTTTAAAGTTTGTGCTGGCTGCTGGGGGATAGAGATTGGAAGTGGAAAGACCAGTTAGCTGCCACAACAGTTCAGGCCCGGAAAGAGGGTGGTTGGACACCAAAGTAGTGGCATTAGAGATGATGGAGTAATTTTTAAATGAGAGCCCATAATACGTGCAATGGAAGAATAGATATCTGGTAGTGAAACAGGGGAATTGAGGGTAATTCTAACCACTGAGCAAAACAGCCAAACCAGTCAGGGCTACTGTGTATCTTCTAAGAACAAGGGTATTGTCTTACATAATCCCAGTACAATCAAATCCAGGAAGCTTAATATTGATACACCACCATTATTTAAAATGCAATACATATTCAAATTTTATAATGTTCTTGAGCAACTGGATATCCTCCCCCCACCCCACCCCCTCTCTGAATTTTCAATCCAAGATCCAATCCAGGATTATGCATTGCATTTTACTGTCAGGTATCATGAACTTCCTTTAATCTGCAACAGTTCCTTTTGCCTTTGTCATTCAGGACACTAACATACTGGAAGACTACAACCAGTTACTTTGTAGAACAATCCTTAGTTAAGGTTCCTCAGTTGTTTCCTCATGATTAGATTTTGGTTATGCATTTTAGAAACACTACAGAAGAGTAATGATGTCCCTCGTTTAAGCACGTCAAGAAGAATATGTTTATCCCACCACCAGTGATATTAACTGTGATCGCTTGGCTGAAGTGGTGTCTGCCAGATTTCTCCACTGTGGTTGTTTTTCCCTTGGTCATTAACCTCTAGAGAGGTCATTGGAAACTGTACTAATATCATTTTCCCTACCAAACTTTCTCCATTAGTAGCACTTGCCTGAATTATCATTACCATGATAATTGCAAACTGTTGACTTCTATCATTTCTTCTATATTTTTTAAAAATACATGTTTATTGATTTCAGAGAGGAAGGGAGAGAGAAACATAAATGATAAAAGAAAATCACTGACTGGCTGTCTCCTGCATACTGCCTACTGAGGATCGAGCCTGCAACCTGGGCATTTGCCCTGACTAGGGAGTCAAACCATAACTTCCTGGTTCATAGATTGATGCTAAACCACTGAGCCACACTGGCCGGGCTCTTCTACATTTTTTATTAGCAATCTATCTACCAGATCTTTCCCCTTTTCCTTATTTTATTTATTTACTAGAGGCCTGGTGCACAAATTCATGCACCAGTGGGGCCCCTCAGCCTGGCCTGCAGGATTGGGCCAAAACTGGCTCTCTGACATCCCCTGAGGTGTCCTGGATTGCAAGAGGGCGCAGGTTAGGCCACGGGACCCCACCAGTGCATGATTGGGGCTGGGGAGGGACGCAGGAGGCTGACCAGTTGGGGAGGGATTGTGGGAGGGCTCCAGGGCATGTCCAGCCCATCTAGGTCAGTCTGGGTTCAGCTGAACCTCAGCAGCAAGCTAACCTACTTGTTGGAGCATCTGTCCCCTGATGGTCAGTCATGTCATAGTGAGTGGTGAGCATCCTTAGCATATCATTAGCATATTATGTTTTGATTGGTTGAATGGATGACTGGACTACCGGACACTTAGCATATTAGGCTTTTATTATATAGGACTAGGGGCCCGGTGCACAAAAATTTGTGTACTCAGGGAGGTCCCTCAGCCCGGCCTGTGCCCTCTCGCAGTCTGGGACCCCTCGGGGGATGTCCACCTGCTGGTGTGCCTGGCCAGCTTGGGTGAGGGGCTGATGGCTGTTTGCAGGCTGCCCACAGTCCCTCAGGGTTCAGGTCCTTACTAGGGTCCCTGGCCAGCCTGGGTGAGGGGCTGAGGGTCATTTTTAGACTGTTCACAGTCCCTTTAGAGTTTGGGTCCCTATTAGGGTACCTGGTCAGCCTGAGTGAGGTGCTGAGGGCCGTTTTCAGGCTGCCCACAGCCCCTTCAGGGTTTGGGTCCCTACTGGGGTGCCTGGCCAGCCTGGGTGAGGGTCTGTTTGCAGGTTGGCCACAGGTCCCATTGACCCAAGGTTCCAGCAAGGCTGGATGGAAGCAGGTTTCTGGGGTTTATTTATCTTCTATAATTGAAATTTTGTTGCCTTGAACGGAGGCCACAGCCTGCCTAGGCAGGCAACGAAGCCTCCTGATTGCTTCAGCTCCATGTCTTCTATAATTGAAACTTTGTTGCCTTGAGCGAATGCCACAGCTGGCCTAGGCAGGCAGTTTCCTCCATTGCTGGGGTCCTGTTTGCTCTAGCTCCATGGCTGCCGGCCGCCATCTTGGGCTGGGCTAATTTGCATACAGTCGCTCTGATTGGCTGGTGGGCATGGCTTGGCTGGTGGGCATGGCTTAGGTGTGACCGAGTGAGGGTTGATTTGCATATTACTTTTATTAGATTAGATTTAGATTTATGAACTCTTATTTTAGTCAATAGGTTATAATCCATTATTATCATTAATTCATTTTGATGCTCACATTTTCCCAGATTTGGCCATTCAAGCTAGTTCCTACATCCTTTTCACATGCCCCATCAGTTTTTTTGAACACTTCTTTACTCTGTGTTCTAGGCTCATACTATACTTCCCCTGCTCCAGCTCTGGAACCAGCTATCTAGATCTGGGCACGGTTGTGTTCACTGCCACAAGGATATCATTGTTTCTAGGCCCTTTTGTTAGACAGAAAAAGGGAATATATGTGTATTAAACATATGAATGTATGTATATTTTTAATCACAAGTTCATATTGATAACTCTAATCACAATCCAACACAAAGGAGTTCTTCATTGCCTTCTTCCATTTCATATTTTTATTTCCTTTCTCCCACAGTTAAAACCCCAGTAATAAAAGAGTAATGTGCAAATTGACCATCACAAAATGGCTGCCTCATGTGGTCAAAGATGGCCACCACAAGATGGCCTGCAGGGGAGGGCAGATGGGGGGACCCAGTCCTGCAGAGGAGGGTAGTTGTGGGGGACCCAGGCCTGCAGGGAAGGGCAGTTGGGGGGGGGACCAGGCTGGCAGAGGAGGACAGATGGGGGGACCCAGGCCTGCAGGGGAGGACAGTTGGGGGGGACCCAGGCCTGCAGGGGAGGGCAGTTGGTGGGGACCCAGGCCTGCAGGGGAGGACAGTTGGGGGGGCCATCCTGGCAGGGGGAGGCAGTTAGGGGCAATCAGGCCGGCACAGGAGCAGTTAGGTGTTGATCAGGCTGGCAGGGGGGTGGTTAGGGGCAATCGGCAGGCAAGAGGTAGTGAGCCAGCAGTCCTGGATTGTGAAAGGGATGTCCAACTGCCCGTTTAGGCCCGATCCCATGGGTGTGATTGGGCCTAAACGGGCAGTCAGACATCCCTCAAGGGGTCCCAGATTGGAAAGGGTGCAGGTTGAGCTGAGGGACACCACCACCACCCCCCACCCCCACTCTGCATAAATTTCGTACACCAGGCCTCTAGTAAATAAATAAAATAAAACATTAACAACTTTCCTAAACTCAAAAGTATACAAAAAGGTATAATCAGAGCATTCCCTCCATTATCCCTTTTACTCAGTTCCTACCCACCTCCACCCCCTGTAGGTAACTAATTAGCTACTGTTTATCTCTTCAAATATATATTTTTTTGTTCTACCAAAAAATCATGCTTTCTACATGTGGAGCAGAGATGGGGCAGAATACTGGATCAAGAAAGAATTTTATTTAAGACTAGAGGCCCAGTGCAAAACATTCGTGCACTTGGAAGGGGGGTTGGGGGGATTCACTCAGCCCAGCCTGTGCTCTCTCACAGACCCGGACCCCTCTGGGGATGTCCACCTGCCAACTTAGGCCCACTCCCTGCGGGCAGTTAGACATCCCCTGAGGTGTCCTTAGCACTGCCTCAGAGGCAAGAGAAGCTCCTGCCACTGCTGCTGTGCTTGCCAGCTGTGAGCCCGGCTTCTGGCTGAGCAGCACTCCCCCTGTGGGAGTGCAATGACCACAAGGGGGCAGCTCCTGCGTTGAGCGTCTGCCCCCTGGTGGTCAGTGTGCATCATAGCAACCGGTCATTTGCCGTTCAGTTGATTTGCATATTAGGGCTTTATTATATAGGATGACACACATAACTGAATGTTTATATAATAATGAAATGATTCCATAGAAACTGAAATTCAAGGTGTAGGAGTGACAGGATAATTAAAGGGGGAAATATCTATCAAAATGTCTTCTGGTTTAGCCCTGGCTGAGTGGTTCAGTTGGTTGGAGCATTGTCTGGTACACCAAAAAGATGGCAGGTTTGATTACCCATCAAGGCACATGCCTAGGTTGTGGGTTCAATTCCCTGTCAGGCACATACAGGAGGCAACCAATTTCCTTCCCTCCCTCTCTTTCTCTCTCTCTACTTTCCTCTCTCTCTAAAATTCGAGAAAAATTTATTCTCGGGTGAGGATTGAAAAAACATATATATATATATATATATATATATATATATATATATATATAATCTTCTAGTTTAATTTGAGGGATATCAAAAGGATTCCATATTTCAAAATAGGTTTCCATCCTGTTTGTAACCCTCCAAATAAGTTATATCTATGACTTTAGCGAACCCACATTAAAATGGGGTTATTATTTTGGAAGGACACCTAAGCTGTCACTATCTATTAATGTCAATAGAAGAAATCCTGCCATAGCAAGAGGTAGGTTTTGAACTCTGAGCTAGATGCTTGATCAGGAATAGACAGGTGAGAGGAGAATGTGTCACGTGAGGATCTGTGTAATAATACAAACAAACAATAACCACCACACTGGAAAAACCAACCACATCTCTAACATGTTTTGGGAAAGTTACAGATGTGCTAACGATGTGAGCTCATAACGGAGGATCATTCCTCACGCCCTGGCTCTAAGTCAATGTGGCACAGAGAACACGGACTTCAGAGACGGAGAGGTCCGACTTCGAACGCCAGCCGAGTTACTTAACTGCATGATCACTGGCACATCTCAGGGGCGGATTCCTTAACTGTAGAACCGGATAATGCCTCGTTTGCCAAGTTAATGTGAGATATAAATAGAATAATGTATAACACTGCCCCGACCCAGATGTTCAATAAACAGATGTCCCTATAATAAATGCAGATTAAACTAGTCAGCAAGGTAAAGAAATTAACCACACAATGTACCTCAACAACCTGCCCGAAAGAAATCAGAGAAATCGCACCATCTCACGCAGTATTTGGTAAGGGCAGAAAAATGTACAACACTTACTTGCAATCCCCAGACTTCAAAATGTCCCAGACTCTATTTTTAAAGTGTAAAAATATGTGCTGACATACTAAAGTGCCAATGATTTAAAAGAAACAATTCTGGCGAGATGTCTATTAAATGGTACAAACTTCCAGTTATAAGATGAGTCAGTCCTGGAGATCTTCTGTACAGCATGGTGACTGGATGACAAGATTCCATTGCACACTTGAAAGCTGCTAAGAGAAATCTTACATCCCTCCTACACCCTCCCCGCAAAGGTAAGTATGTGAGGTAATGGGTGTGTTTAACTAACCTTACTGTGGTAATCATTTTGCAATATATGTATATCAAATCATCACATTGTACATCTTACACTTACACAATGTTATATGTCAATTATATCTCACTAAAGCTGAAGAAATACTGAAAGAAGCAATTCTATAAGTAACTCTGAGAAATGACTCAGAATAACCTAAATAATGCCTATGGCTCACAAAGAGATAAACCTAAACATATCACAAGCCATACTAAACAATTTTATAATTTTATAAATGTGTACACACAAGAGAATTAACCATGCTCAGAAAACAACATTTTGGCCCTGGCTGGTTTGGCTCAGTGGATAGAGCGTTGGCCTGTGGCCCGAAGGGTCCCTGGTTCCATTCCCATCAAGGTCACATACCCAGGTTGCAGGCTCAATCCCCAGTAGGAGCATAGAGGAGACAGCCGATCAGTGATTCTCTCTCATCATTAATGTTTCTATTTCTCTCTCTCCCTCTCCCTTCCTCTCTGAAATCAATAAAAATATATTTAAAAAACAAAACAAAAAACCACACTTAAAAAAAGAAAACATTTTATAAAAGTTTTTATTTCGGTTTCAAATTTATCTACAAACCAAAATGCAACAAGGAAAATCTTAAAGTGAACTTTAACCAAATACTGAAATACATAATAAACTTTCAGAGCAGTGGACAAAAAGAAAAGGGGGGGGGGCTCTGTAATAAGTCTATATGAAAGTAACCTCATGGCGTGATCTGATCAGAAATCCCTAACCTGTTGCACCTCAGGCCTATCACTGCCCTAGTGAAAGGCTATCTTTATCTTAAGTAGCCCTGTCCATTGTTTTCTGTATATCTAGGCTAACACGCCTTTGAAAGGTCCCTTTTTGAGGCCCCCTCCAGGGAGCATATGACCTTGGTAAGTACCCTGCAGTCCAGCGATTTCCAACTGGTGTACTGAGGCAGGCCCATGGGTGTGCTGCAAGCATTTTTTAAACGTGCAGTAGCTGACCTCTTCCTCTTAGACCGTCAAATTAAAAAGGACAACAGCCAACACAACTGTCCATTGTGAATGCATGAATCAAAATTACATTTTTAGGTCAGATTGGCCAAAAATATATTTTTTTGGTGTGCCACAGAAGTTTAGTAATTACGTGTGCCACGAGATGAAAAGGGTTTTTAAAAATCGCTGCTGTAATCCAATCGACCAGTGACTTCCCTGCCTTGCCTTTTCCTATGGGTTCATACAATGTTCCTTATGTTCTCTCCCTAATTCCAAATGTGTAAAAAACAAACAAACAAACAAACAAACAAACAAAAAAACACCACCAAAAAAACTGCAAAACTGTAATTCTCCAGGAGCATTTGACATCTTGCATTCCCAAATGTAGTCAGTTTGGCCCAAATAAACTCTTCTAACAATTCTCTACAACTTTGGAAGGTTCTTACCTCCACAGAGCTGAGGGTCAGTAATAACCCGAAAGCCCCACACTTAAGAGTCTTAATATATGCAATGGCAGAGACTCTACGCATGCCATCTTGTGTACACAGACCTCGGTTCCCCCCCCCTCCCCCGAGCAGGAACGACTTCTCTTTCATCTTAAATAAGCAGTGTGTGCTCTATCTCTACTCTACAAGAGGTACTTAAAGGCCCCCCATCTCCGTTTACGACGCTAAAACGGGCTGATAACAGTGATCTCATCAACAATTAAATGCCTTAAGAGGACTTCCCAGCAGGGTGCCAACCCACAGGCGGAGCGGATTTGCCAATGGCAGGCAGATGCATCCAAATCCTTCACCGAAAGAGAAATTGAAGGAGTGGGAAAAGGGGAAGCGAGAGGATGCAACATAACAACGCATTGCTTCGATAAACAAATGAAAGTCTGTTTTTAAGCTTTTGGAAAAGTCAATCTTCCCTTGCCGAAGAGCAATAAATATCAAAACACACGGCAATCATTTGTGTTTTGCACAGAAAAAGGACGCGGAGAGTAAAGGAAAACATTTTACCATGGACTGAACTTCCAAGTGTTCGAAATCCATTAATTTCCCCCATCCCACCTCCAAAATGCGGGGCATCCTATCATTTCCAAAACAAATCGAACACAAAACCGCTGGGCTCCTTGTTAGCCCTCAGCGGAGAACTTTTCTGAGCTTGGCCAGCGCTCTCCACCCAATAACCCTTCGGGGCATTTCCCAATAACCGCTATTTTCCAGGGAAACACGAGCTCTCGCTCTGCCCCCGGCGGGCTCGGGGCGCCGAGAGGAACCTGGGGGTCGCGAGGCCAGGGATACGGACCGTCCTCCCGCTTCCCAGGAAGTGCCCAAGGCGGCGGCCGAGCGGCCGGTCTCCGCGCGGGAGCAGAGCGCCACCAAGGCGCGCCCGCCCCGTCCCTCTCCCGCGGGGTCTGCCGCCGGAGTCCCCGGTCCCCGCGTCGGGAGGCACCAGCCGGCCCGGCGCCGCCAACGGGCCGGGTTCCGTCGGAGCGGCCCCGCGGCGCCTCACGCCCCCTGCGGGGAGCCCGGGATCCCCCCGCGGGGCGCACCGACGAGCGGCACGCGCGCGATCGCCGCCTACCTGGAGGAGCTCGGGCCCGCGTTCGCCGGGCGCCGCCTGTGTCCGCGGGCTTCTCCGCAGCCCCACGCGCGCCGAGCCGGCCAGCAGAGCGCAGAGCACCGCCGAGAGCAGCGCCGCCGAGAGCCGTCGGCCACACCCAGGCCCGCGCCTCCTCGCTGCCAACTCCGCGACGCGCCGGGCCGGGGCGTGGACGTGGCCGCAGGCGCGAGGCGCGAGGCGCGAGGCACGAGGCGCGCGGAACCGGCGGGGACGCGCTGCGCGCGCGCGCAGACCCTGGAGCGCGCGCGCGCGGGGCCTGGGCGGGGGGCGCCGGGAGCGGGCAGCTTCTGCTTCCTATTTTCTGTCTCGTTTCCTGCCAGAAGAAGAAAAACATGAATTCCCGGGCAGTTTCGTTTTCTTGTCGGCGTGGCGCCTGGACGCCGGCGCATACTTCTGAGGAGCGCCCGCGTGGGGTGGCCGGTTTCCTTCCTGGCCCCGCAGAAGCCTCAGGGCGCTCGTGGGCAGGATAGCGGGGCCGCCTTGGAAGACCCCACGGTCCCGTTCCGATGGAATATTATAAAATTCTAAAGTAAGAAGTAAACGGAAGCCCGGAGTTATGCAAAATTGCATTGCAATCCCATCGCTAGTGGTGCGACGGTACCGTCTCGGGGCCTTGATTTCGTCTTTGGAAAATAGGGATGATGACACCTGCCCCATAAAGGTGCTAAAATGTGAAATGAGATAACGTTTACACAGAGCCTGCCTCTAAATAAATGATCGATACTTGGAAGGTGCCCTTACGTCTGTCCGCTAATGAAGGCCTTCCAGAGAACCCTGCATGCCAAGTCGCTCTTCTCTGCAGGAGTTAAAAGATCAAGCTACTTTTTTCTTTCATTCCTCTGGGTGTTTGATGTTTAAAATGTCATAAAGTGAATGCAACTACCCAATTTACTTGCTCTGAAGTCAGTACCCGCCCGGGAGCAGTTTTCCTTTCTCCACCCCCCATCTTTCTTCTCAGTTAATTTCAGTTTGACAGACTGTTGCTATAGCATTCCTTCTCTGACGTCAAACAATTTAAAGAAATAGCCCTGGGTAAGGAAAACTGCAGAGGAGTTCTCTGTGGAGTTTCTGTGCCGGAGAAAGATTTCAACAGTATCATGAGCCTCACCTCCGCAGCCTGCCGTTCCTTCTTCTTCAGCCGCTTCCCATTATCATCTGGAAAAAAATCTCTTAGTACCTTAAAAGCGGCGATGCCATGATAAGCACACCCTGATGGTGAGAGAAATGTGACCGCTTTGTATAAAAGCCAGACTATGACACAAGTGGAAAGATTCGTGGGGCGAAGGGTGATGACATTAGACGTGGTTTTAGCTCAAATTTTCATTTTCACTAAGCTGGGGTGCTATTTCCCACGAAGAAGAAAGGGAAGAAATGCCAAATCCTCCACATAGCAAAGTGTCAGGAAAGTTGATTAGGACCTGTATGGTTTGCAACTGTAACTTTTTAAGTGTTTTAATGATTAAATCCTGAATCTTATTATCCTTTTCAGAAGGAAGTAAAGGAAAATTGTTATTTAAGGAGAGCCTATTAAGTACCAGGCTCTCTGCTTTTTCAAATCATACTTAATTCTCATAATGATCCTACAATGTGTGTTGTATCCCCACTTTACAGATAAGGAAACTGAGGCTCAGTGAGATTAATTTTATCTGGAGTCCCACAGGGAATGGCAGAGCTTTATGTGGAACCCAAGTTGGACTGACTCCAAAATCCACCATGATTCTTTCTGTCTTGTTCTTGGGCACTGACACTTAACATATATTATAAGGGTTTGGGGAGGTGACTAGGTTACGATTATCAGTTGAAAAACAAGTTGCTGATATTTAGGAAAATCCAGTGGAAAGTACTGAGATATTTTATTCCAGAAAAGATTAGGGGAAATACAAAACAATAGCTTCTAAGCGCAGAAACCTGAAAAGATTTTACCTATCTTTGAAGATTTGAGAATAAATTACACAAAATGACGAATTTAACCTTCTTGAAAATTTTAAGTGGACAGAAAAATTACTGGAAGAATAAAGTCCAAGTAGAAAAAAGAAAAGTTTAATTATTATCCAAACGAGACCACTTCCAAGAATATTCCATTTCTGTTCTGCCACATCTGATGAATATTTTTCTGAAAAAAAAATACGTACTTGTTAAAGGACAAGCCTGTACTACAAATCTGAAAGTGGAGCTAATGAAAAGAATTTCATTACCACGAGTAATTTCCTAAGAGCACCATAATGCATCTAAGTGATCCAGCAATTAGTTATTTTTCAAATGATAATGTAATCAATTTAGGGGGGAAAGGGAGAGAGAGAGAAGGACATGCTATTAATATTTTTGAAGACTGCTGATTTGTGTAGACAATTGTGGTGTCCTGCTTCTAATGATTAAACCAAGGGTCTTGTGTTTGGGTGCCATCGGATGATATTTAGATTTCTAATTTCTTAGGCCCATGTTCTCAAATCCTACATTTTTTAATTCATATTTTTAGAGAGAGGAAGAGAAAGAGAGAGGGAATCGCTGTGAGGGAAACATCAAATGTGAGGGAGAAACATGGATTAGTTGCCTCTCACTGGAAATGGAACCGATAACCTGGGTATGTGCCTGACAGGGAATCAAATCTGCATCTTTTGGTTTATGGGATGATGCTCCAACCAACTGAGCCATACTGGCCAGGGCTCAAATCTTACTCTATCAAGGGAGGATGGTGGCATTCCTGCTAGAGAACCTGTGAAGACAAACTCCCTGCCTCTTACATCTTTGTATTCCTAGTAGTTTTTATTTTTTTTCTTTTCTTTATTTATTTTTTTATTGCTTAAAGTATTACAACAAATGATAGATAAGTATTACAACAAATGATATATAGATCTCCAATTTTTTCCCCTTGTCCTTCCCCTGTATTCCTAGTAGTTTTTAACAGAATACTTTGTACATACTAGGTACTCAGTGAATGAACAAATGAATGAATGAATGAATGAATGAATGAATGAATGTGGATACTTATTTTACTCAAAGAACCTTCAATACATAACCCCCATGCCCTACTCAGAATCCTAGAAAGAGGGGAACAATCATTACTTAGTTACACTTGCTACTGCAGAGTGTTTTGCTCTCCTGCGATCAAGTCCAGAGAAGCCTCTGCTCTTGGTCCTATATTAGGTGAGTTGCCCCAATGCCCACAATGCCATAGGCCTGTAAACTGCTTTTAAAGCATATTCCAGAAAGGTTCTGATTTTTTTAGCCTAGCTTGCCCTCAGGCAATATCAAGTGCATTGTAAAGAACAGAACCATCAAAGTGGTACAATTTTCCAGTACTGTCTTATTGTGTATATTATATGCATTCCCATTCTGTTGTATTTGGGATGAGGCCAGATGATATACATGCAACATTAGAACTGAAGTAAATGTTTTCTTCCAACTACAAAAAATAACTTTAAAATATTAAATGGAACTTGTTTAATAGGATCTACGGCAGAGTTCCCTAAGGATATGGGAATGGATTCCTAAGTAGATTCTTGTAAGAAAGAAGTTTATGAGGTTTTTGTTTTTGTTTTTTCAGACAACTTGATCCTGAGCAGCCATTTCTAAAGCCTCCCATCTTGCTCAGGCACAATGCATTTTGATATTAAATCATTTTACAGCATATATATATATTAAAGAAGATAGACTATTTATTTTTAAATATATTTTATTAATTTTTTTACAGAGAGGAAGGGAGAGGGATAGAGAGTTAGAAACATCAATGAGAGAGAAACACTGATCAGCTGCTTTCTGCACACTCCTTACCGGGGATGTGCCTGCAGCCAAGGTACATCCTTGACCGGAATCAAACCTGGGACCCTTCAGTCCACAGGCTAATGCTCTATCCACTGAGCCAAACCGGTTAGGGCTACAGCTTATATTTTGAGTGGTCCACCTTTGCTGTGTGCTTCTGACACTCCTGCTATCAAATCAGTGACAGCATCTTTCTTGCATTTTCCTATTCAGGGTCTCTAATTGTAATTTGGGCCTATGGTCTACACATCAGTGACCTTAGGAGAGTGCTGTATTTAACTAATTCTGTATGTCACAGGCATTGGGGATGGGGTGGGGAGTAGAAACACTCAGGTATATACTTGCTCTTCTAGGTCCTGTGATTCAGGTCTCTGGAATCTGTTATTGGGAAGGACAAGTAAAGTGAAAAGAGTACTAAACTGTATGTCAGAAGATCTGATTTAGAGCATTAGCTTTGGTTCTAAATATTTGCATGATCTTGAACAGGTCACAACTCCCCTGAATTCTGTCTTATTCAACAATTAAAAGGAAAGTTCTGGGTTCTAACAGGATTGGCAAACATCACTAATCCCACCAGTCAGTACTAAGCCCAGTGTGGAACTTCACTAATCCTTCATGTACCCTTTCCCTCTAAGACTCATCCCGTCCCAAGAATTCTTTTGAACACCACACACCAGGAAGGCACTCTGATTTTAATGTTGATAAGTGAGTAAAAGCACTATGTGAGTTATCCATTGCTGTGTAGCACACCACCCCAAATCTAATAGTAGATTAGAACAACCATCCATTTCCTTATTCATTTCCTTTGCTCATAATAGCCAGCTTCGGCAGGGCTTGGCAGACACACTCTTTTCTGCTCCAGGCAGTGTCGGCTAGTTTGACTCTAATTTCAAGATGGCTCGCTGAGATGGCTGGCCAGTGGTACTGGATCTCGGTTAGAAGATCAGCCAGGGCTGTGGACAGACACCTCCATGCCTCTTCACATAGGCCTCTCCGTGGATGTCTTGGAATGTCTCATACTATAGTGGCTGGATTCCAAAGCAAGTGTTCTAAGAGGACAAGGAGGAAGTGCACTGTGTTTTCACGATTTAGCCTCAGGAAGCCCATATTGTAGCTTCTACCATACTCTCTCAGTCTAGGCAGTCACACATTCAAATGATAGGGACGCTGACTTCTTAATGGAGGAATAGCAAGGTTCTAGAAGAGCATGGCCTGGCTAGTGTGGCTCAGTGGTTGAGCATCGACCTATGAACTAGGAGGTCACAGTTCCATTCCCAGTCAGGGCATATGCCTGGGTTGGGGGCTTGATCCCCAGTGTGGGATGTGCGGGATGCAGCCGATCAATGATTCTCTCTCATCATTGATGCTTCTATCTCTCTTTCTCTCTCCCTTCCTCTCTAAAATCAATAAAAATATATTTTGAAATAAAGAATATTATATAAATGGAATCATACTGCATGAAGTCTTTTGAGACTGGAAACTTTCACTCAGCATAAAGCCTTATTCTTTCTTATTGCTGAGTAGTGCTGTATGGTACAGAAGTACGCCACTTTGTTTATCAGCTCACCACTCGAAAACTTTTGGGATGTTTTCCATTTGGGGACAATTATGAATAGAGTTTCTATAAATATTCATGCATAGGTTTTTATGTTAACACTAGTGGCCTGGTGCATGGATTCGTGCACATTGAAAGGAAATTAATTAGAAGACATATTTTAATATCACTATTCGCCTTTTCTCTATAATAGAAGTCGCTGCAGCTTGGCAGTAAACCAGATGTAGGGCAACAGTGCCCCAGCAACAACATAACCCACGTCCGAAGGTGGAATTGCATGGCCCCGAAAGGAATTGGGCTCTCTCCTCTCTGGTTCTGGGGTGTGTCACTGGAGAACCACTGCTGCCAAGTCATTGCAGCTCAACAGCTCCTGCATTGAGCGCCTGCCCCCTGGTGGTCAGTGTGCATCATATATACCAGCCGGTTGGACACTCTGACAGTTGCTTAGCCTTTTATATATATAGATATATTTTTCTTTCTCTAAAGTAGATAACTATGACTGGTATTTTTGGTCTGTGTATGATTAACCTTATGAGAAACTGCCAAATCGTTTTCCAGCGTGGCTGGTACACTTTTATTTATTTATTTATTTTACAGAGAGGGAGTGGAAGGGAGGGAAGAGGGAAGAGAGAGAGAGGGGAGAGAGACATCTATGGGTTGCCTCTCACAGATCCTTCGGTATGCAGAGTGACTCTAACCACTTACCCAAACTGACCAGCAACATATGGGAGTTTCAGTTGCTCTGAGTCCTCACCAGCACTTGATATTATCAGTATATATTTTCTAATTTCAGCCATTCAGATAGGTACATAATGGTATCTCCTAAAGGTGCTTAATTTTAACTCTTCTTTAGCATCACACATGCATGTTACCACTTAACTTTTCCCATCCTGAACCAGTCCATGCATTTCTGTTAAATGGATTTTCCAGCACTTATGAGATCCCTTCTGGCTTAAAAACCTACAATGGTTTCCAATTTTTCACTGAATTGAGTACACCTGCCTTGCCCTGACATGCAAGACCTTACATAATCTGGCTCCAACCTACCTTTCCAGGTTCATCTTTTACTGTTTTACTGTATTTTTTGCTCCACCTAGTTCTTTTGCTTCTCTGAGAGTAGGTTATTTGCCTTCCCTGGCAGTGCTGCTCCCAAAACTGGCTCTTCTGTCCTTCCTTCAGTATCCAAAGCCAACAACTTGAGAGGACTGTACGTGCCCTTCTGTGCCTGGAGTACCACCATGAAATACTAGTCAGTCTTTCCCAGACACTTAGAATGCTCTGAGAGCACCTTCCTGGACAAATCAGCAAATTCAGGACCGGGCTGGCATCCAGCTGGGGAGTGAGTCTCCTTTGCTTGTAGAGACCAAGAACTTTCCAAGTGATTCTACTGGGCTGCCCTCCCTTGGAGAAGAGAAGGGAGCTAAGTGAGGGGCAAGCCTCTCTTCAGGGATACTGCATTCCCCCAGGGAACATTTCCCTCCCCAAGTCCCTTTCTCCTTTAACCGGTGTCTGAACATTAGAAGGCAGAGTGACTATACAGCAATAATATCATCTTATGCCTGTCTTAGAAGTTCTCCCAAAGGTTTTTGAAACTTTTTTTGAGTTTAATGATATGATAATTTTTCAAATGAATTTCCAATAAAGCATGAAGAAGAGCTCTGATAGCTGTCAACAGTATGTCACTTCTCCTCAGCAGTGAAAGCGAAGGGAGAATGTTTGAATAATATTAATAATTTCCTGATGGAAACTATTGCTTTGATCTGATACCAAGCTACTTACTTAGCCTGGTCTTCAGACTCTACTTAGAAGGTTAAAGTAGGGAGGGTGGGGAGATATGGTAAACGACTATTACGTAAACATTTTTATTTGGTGGTAGAAACACCATTCTCAGTATCTGTAACAACAAACTTGTTCGTGAGTACAAACCTTTAAGAATAGGGGAATGTTTTGTGGTTGTTATTGTTAATCTTCACCTAAGGATATATTTTCCATTGATATTTAGAGAGAGTGGAAGGGAAGAGGAAAGTCAGAGAGAAACATCAATGTGAGAGAGACTCATTGATTGGTTGCCTCCCACACCCACCCAGATCCGGCTGGAGATTGAGCCTGCAAATGAGGTAAGTGCCCTTGATTGGAAATCAAACCCAGGACCCTTCAGTCTAGGGGCCAATGCTCAATCCACTGAGCCAATCCGGGTAGGGCTAAGGGAATGAGTTTAAATGCCCATGCTTGCTAAAAGGAATATTTAAGAAGAAAAAAATGAGTTGAGCTCAGCCTTCCTTAGCCCCCTTCTCAAAGTGGGCCAGGGTATTTTAATCATGTTTCCAAAAGCCCATATAAATTCTAAGAAAGTCAAGTGACATTGTTAATAATAGCAAATTCAATTCTGGTCAAGTGTATGATGTATTCACGTTACATTCTAGATAGCTTTCTTCTTGTATAATTATATCCATAATGACAGTGTTTAAAACATATTATTTTGTATGATATAGAG
>PVJC01013628.1:0-13484 GCA_004026665.1 Murina feae
TCTCTCTCTCTCTCTCTCTCTCTCTCTCTCTCTCCCTCCCTCCCTCCCTCTCTCTCTCCCTCTCTCTCTCCCTCTCCCTCTCTCTCTCCCTTTCCCTTCCTCTCTGAAATCAATAAAAATGTATTAAAAACAAAAACCTTTGCATTTATTGTTCCTCCTACTTGGGGTGATCTTCCTGCTACCTCCAGGTGGCTGATTTCCCTCCCCCTCCCCCATCTCTGAGCTTCAGTTCAGATACTTCCTCCACAGGGAGCCTTATCTGCCCTACCCCATCTACAGGGGCCTCTCCTCATGATCACCCACAACCCAGCAGGGACTCATTATCCTAAGACCCTGTTCACTCAACTTCAGAGCACGTTTGCTTTCTGAAATGATCTTTATTTATTTATTTTTGTACTGTTTTGTTTTCACTTTGGCATCTAGAGCAGTTCTGATACATATTAGGGATTTGATAAATGTGTTGAATAAATGAATGCATAAATCCATGAATGAATGGAAATTAGACTCAAAGAATAACACATTCTAGCATTTGAAGGCACTTGCTAGCTAATCAATCCCAACTTTATACCTAGTATCTGTATTTGATTATTTCCAGTGAGAGGAAGCTCATTCTTTTACATAACAGAGTCTCTAATTTTTATATTGAGAGGCAGTGTTGGACTGTGAAAAATAAGTCAAACTCACCTTAATTCAAATCTAAATCTATTACATACTAGCTGTGAACCTTGGTTAGGTCAGTTAACTTCACTGTGTCCTATTTCATCTGAAAAGGGAGTAACAATACCTACCTGGGCAAACTGTTGTCAGAAATAAACAAAGCCATGTAGACAGAGAGTCATACACATTTATAAACACACCAGAGGCCCAGTGCATGAATTCATGCACAGGTGGGGTCAGCCAGCCTGGTCCCAATCGGGGTGGACTGGGACCAGGCCTGTTGGGAGGAGGAGATAGTGGGAGGTTGGCTGGCCGGCCCACCCCAATCAGGACCTGATCAGGGTTGGGCCAGCTGTGGGGAGGTGCCATGGGTGATTGGTGAGTGGCCCACCTCCGATTGAGGTGGGAGGGTTGATTGGGGGCAGGGCCAGCTGTGGGGAGGGGCTATGGGAGGTTGGCTGACCAGTCCCACCCCTGATTGGTATGTGTGTGGGGGCAGAGGCAGAGCTGGTTAGGAGGAGGGGCCCTGGGTCAATCAGTGTGGTGGGAGCTTATAGGCGGAGGGGCCAGCTGTGGGGAGGGGCTGTAGGCAGTGGGACAGCCAGCCCCACCCCTTAATGGGATGGGGGGCCAATCAGGGGCTAGCAGCCTGGAGGAGGGGCCATGGGTGGTTGACTGGCCATCCCTTCCCCTGATTGGAGTGGGGGGGGGGGGCAATCAGGGTGGAGCTGGCTTGGGAGAGGGGCCATGGGCCAATTGAGGTGGTGAGGGCCCATTGGGGACTGGGCCAGCCAGGGGGAGGGGCCATAGGCAGTTGGCTGGCTGGCTCTGCCTGCTGATTAGGGTGTGGGAGCTGATCTGGGTTGGGGCCAAGTGGGGGGAGGGGCTTCAGGAGGTTGGCCAGCTGGTCTCACCCCCTGATTGGGCCAGTTCACTGGCCACAATAGGCAGCATAGCGACTGGTCATTCCAGTGTTCTGGTCACTGGCCTTTTTATATATATAGATGGTATAGAAAGGTTAGCCTGGTAAGGGAGTCAGATAAATGTTAGTTTTCTTCTTCTTCTGTTCTCTCTGCTACTTTGTCCTGTACTGTGCATCACACACACATTCACATGTAATTCTTCCCATGAGGTAGGTACTGTGCATCAGTCCTGTTTTACAGATGAGAAAACTGAGGGTAATGCTGTTAAGTGATTTGGTCAAAGTGCCCCTTCTAAAAAATGGTGCAGTCACTGTTGTCAAGTTTTCATCCCACCAAAGCTACCACGTTCCTCTGCCCCCAACACCAAAGAGCAAGCAGATTGATAAAACAGAAGGATATAAATCTATTGGCCAATTTAACTCTCAGAATGGCAGAGGGCATCTGCTTCACCCACAGGAAGCACAGTTGACTAGAGCTAGAGGGGCTGTGCAAAAGAGATGAGCAAACATGTTCAAAGGAGGATACACCAACCTCTCATGCTAGGGCCCCAGTCCCTCTGCCTTTAGAGCACCACACTCCTTCTTTAGTTAATCCCAGCATTGACTCTGATATGAATTAAAGTGATGGGCAAGTTGTTATCACTTGTCATGATTATGGCAGACCAAGGAACTCTACCAAATTGCTACTGGGCACTGTGATGCCCCAGCCATAGTGGCTGGGTATCATGGGAGCTAATTTGGAAGTAGTCACTTAAGAGGGCAGCAGGGCAGCAGAAAGCATGTGAATCAGAATCAGACTTGAGTTTCAACTCATTCCATCATGTATCAATGGTTACATGATGGGGGCAGGTTATTTTCTAAATATTCTATTTGCTCCTTCTGTATAATAAGAATAATTCTATTTACCTCCCAAGGCTTGTGTGGAGAAGTAAAAGGCTCATCTTGTAACATGTGATAGCTTCTGCAGCCACCCCCTTCTCCTGAAGATAGCATCCTTCTCCAGGTAGACAGTGGATGGAAATGGTTGGGAATATCTAAGGGCCCCTGCCATGACCCCACTGTAACAGGGTCAAAGCAGGGAGGCTCTTCCTGTTTCCAGCCTGTGTTTTGTTTTCCAAGTAATAAGTGAATTCTGGGGGAATTAGACAGTTTACTTCTGAACACTTCCTATGTAGGGTGGAAGTAATGTGAGCAATAAATTATCCTCTCTTCCCCAAGATCTTCCTGGTCATTATTCTCTAATGTAATTAGAATGCCAGATGCAGACCCATCTGTCTTCATCAAGAAGCAATGGTAAACTGGGGGAGATGCTTACTGCAAAGGAAGGGTGGATTTCCCGTGGAGTGGTGAAGAATCAGAATTTAAAACTTGAGCTGACATTCAGGGCTTTGTTGTGCTTTCTTTTCCAATATGCATGCCTACGCACTTGCTTTCCTTTTAATAGTCAGTCAAGTTTCTTTGTTAGAAATCTCCCTAAGGTGCCTATAGAGTATATTCTTGCTTATGTGGTTTTCCTCCCTTCACATGAAGGAAAACATCCAAACTTTGTTGCTACCCCTCTCATCACATTCCTCAAAGTTTCATGGGCCTAGAATCTAGGCTATCAGTATCATTTGTGGTCATTTGTGGCATCATTGGCTTACATTTGTGGCTAATACATCCAGACATGACAATCAAAATACCTACCAAATGAATCACAGAGGGAAAATGGTGGGAAGAGATTAACCAAAGAACTTGTATACATATATGCATACCCATGGACACAGACGATAGTGTGGTAAAGGCCTAGGGGAGGGTATGTGGGAGGAGGAGGTGGGGGGGGGGGCATCTGCAATATAATAAAGGTAAATTAAAAATAAATATCTACCAAATGGATCCAGGTACTGCTAGAAGACAATACATACTGATGGAGAAAGTTCTATCTCTTTTGAATCTTCAAAGAGAAATAAGGAAATCCTTATGATCTTTATGCTTTTCTCCATTGGAAATATAATCAGGTGGTGTGATTTCAGCACCTGTTAGAGATTACCCAGTTTGAAATCTTTCTTCCCTAGCCCTAGTATATTCATTTAAATTCCTGTCTTTAATATTCCTTTCTCCTTCCCTCCCTCTTTTCCTTCATGTGAATGACTGTAGCTGAGTGAGGGTATGGGTCCTAGCCATCTTGTTCACCACTCTTTCTCTAGCACTTAACACTTATAGTAGAAGCTCAACCAGGTTTTGCAAAATAAACAGATGAATGGACTCTTACTGAGTACCTTTTACATCCATAGTTCTTCAATCTTTAGGGTTGAAATTATGTTTTCCAAACTCAGCTATTTACATACTTCCTTTGGGATATTTGCCAGATCTCTGAACCACTTTTTTCTATTTACTTGACATTTTTCTTTAAATGGACTTTTCTTTACATGTAGCATCATCCAAAGCAATAATATTCATGAAATTATAGATTTGGTATCTATTTAAAATTTTTTTCTAATGCCCATTAAAGTGAATTTGTAACTAGTCAAATAAAAAAATTCTTGTGTCACCTAAAATCATCTAAACAACCTCTATTAAAATACCAATCTATCTAGAATGAGTTTAAAATGCATTGATCACACCTATTAGCTATGAACCTCTGAAGAAGAGGGAGCCCAGGAACAGCAGTTCTGCAGAGGAAAGACTTCTTAGTGGGGGTCGGTGCTCAAGGTTGCAGATGGCCCCTATATCCCAAGTGTCAGAAGGTACTGTGGGAAGCATCTGCCATCTTGTTCTAGCTCTTTGTGACTTTGGTTGGATAAATGCGGGGTGTCCCCAAAAATGTATGTACACTTCAGTGGCTGATAGCACTCTTTTGAAAATGAAATAGATTTTAATAAACACTGTCTTTATAAGTATTCAAAGTATAGATATATATTTTCAGGGGATACTCTAAGTTTGCTGAGCCTCTCATTCCTCAAATCTAGTATGAAAGCAATAACCACATCACCTCAGGGTTTGGAAAGCACTGAAAAAGTATGAAAGACCATTTATATTCAATAATAACTGTATGGCAGATACATAATAAATATTTTTAAATTTACATTAGCACGAGGTCAGTAAGCAATTAATATGAAGTTGAATTCCAGAAAGCAGAAAGAAGTTACGAAAAAGGCTAGAAAAAATATTTCATTTACTTCTTTATTCATTTACTCATTCATTTATTCCTTCATTCAGTTGTTCAATAAATGTTTAACTATACCTTGGCCCAGAAGGAGGTGCTAAAATATTACAGCAAAAAGACAGACATAGTCCAGTGGAAGAGACAGTTACACCAACAATCACACTTACCGTTATTTGGATGCAGCAGTGCTAGATGCCACAGTAAGAACTAGAAGTGCAGCAACCGTGTTCAGCAGGGAACAGCGAACCTGAGGGGTCTGGAGGGCGTGCTTCCTGAAGGAACATGGAAGCTAAGGCCCACAACAGCCGTGCGGGTGAAGCAAACATCTGAGGGAGCACTGAAAACCTGCTCTGCAAAGTGTTATAAGGCTGGGTGATCCCTCTCCTTACTGCCTCATCTGCTTCTCACCAACCAACTAGCCCTTGACATTCTGGTGGGTTTCTCCTCTCACTCTCTTGCCAGTTGGTGGAGCCCATTGGCCGCCACTGCCTTTAAAAGGCTCATCTGGCAGTGTGGCCTGAGAAAAGCTCACAGACCCGAGAGAACGTCACACAGCCAAGCACCAACGAGAATCTGTCTCCATTCCTAATCATAAAGAATTAAATGTTAAAAATCCAGTGTTTGCTCTTCTTGTGGGGATTCCCTTTACCAAAGAAAGGAGCAAAGGTGGCAGGCACATGGTCGATGTAGGGAGATTAGAGTGTAAAATTTACACTATCGTGTGTCTAAGTATCTAAGTGAAATCTCTCGTTCTGTCCTACATATAAGTATCACTACCAAGCACATTAGGCCCCCGTGGGGTCCTAGTGGGGGTTTCCTTGGCAGGTGGGCCATTTGTAGGCATCAATGAAAACAAGGTATTCTGCTCACAGTAGCCCAGCCCCCCTGCTTATGCTCCCAGAATGCTTCCATTTGTTTTTCTTTAGTTGATTTTATTCTTTCCTTTAAACAAGGAAGACATATTCATTATAAACAAAAGCAGCAAATACCTGTTGGTAAACTATAGTGAAGAAAAATTAGCCGTTATTGCACTGCCCAGGACATATTAACAACCGTAAGCATATTGTGGTATATCCATGTATATAGTGAACGCGAGTGCGTAGTGATGTCACACTGTTTTACACTTTTACAGTTTTTTTAAACTTCCCACAACGAGTGATTTTAGAATAAACCTTAAGCTTTCTCTGAAGCCAAGTCTCCTAACAAAATCATTTGAGAAGATTTACTCATCCTAATAATCCACAACTCACAGTCCCTCTCAGGAGAGTTTGTTAACCGTAGGGATTAACAATAGGCTCCTCGCAATGCCTGCTGGTTGCCGCTTCTGTGGGGACCTGGGGACTGCTGGGGTTGGGAAGCATTCTGGCAAATGTGCGCAGGAAAGTGTCCTTTAGGCTTTCCCCCTTCCTTTCTCTTCAGTTCTCAAAAGCAGAGATAGCACTAGCCTCAGGCAGAAAAGTGACTTGGGCTGCAGTAGAGAGGAGCTGAATGTTTTGGAGGATTGCAAAGAAAGGTCATTCTACAAGAATTTGTAGGTTAATAAAGGTGAATTCAAACTCTTCCTGGCAGGTTAACGGTATATCAGAGTTCACGGGCGATGTTAATGCCCACCCGCTGTAGGGTTGTTTCCCCTGTTTCATGTTCTTGAGGCGGCTCACAACACGGCCACCCCGTAAATGTACTCAGATCAGACCCCTGTGCTTTCCTGTTCCATCACCAAATGCTTCCAAACTCCCCGAAACCCCACCCCTCTAGTTTGCACCTGCTTCCCCAAATTCTGGGACCGTTATGCTCCAAACTTCCAGACACAGACCCATCAGGGGGAGCGCTGGCGATAAAAGGGGTTATGGGCAAACTGGGGTTCATGCTGGTGAAAGTGAGTTTGTTATGAAACAATGCAGTTAGTGTACCAGTTGGGGAAGAAGAGATTGCTGCATTGTTCTCCCAGTGCCTGTGTGGACTGATGACAGAGGAAAAGAAATGCAACATTGATAAGCACATCCACTGTGGCATACCAGGGGAGAGGGGAGAAACAGCCCTGCCGAGGTGCCCAAGATAAACTCGGCTTGAGGGCTTGTAAGATTCGCTCAGTGGATAGAGCATCGGTCTGCAGACTGAAGGGTCCCAGGTTCGATTCCAGTCAAGGGCATGTACCTTGGTTGCGGGCACATCCCCAGTGGGGGGCGTGCAGGAGGCAGCTGATTGATGTTTCTCTCTCGTCGATGTTTCTAACTCTTGATCCCTCTCCCTTCCTCTCTGTAAAAAATCAATAAAATATATTTTAGAAAAAAAAATAGCCCTGCCAGCATGGGTTAGCAGTTGAGGGTCTGCCTGTGAACCAGGAGATCACAGTTCCATTCCAGTCAGGGCATATGCCCAGGTTGCAGGCTCGATCCCCCATAGGAGGCGTGAAGAAGGCAGCTGGTGAGTGATTCTCTCTCATCCTTGATGTTTCTGTATTTTTCCCTTCCTCTCTGAAATCAATAAAAAAATTTTTAAAGAGTTAAAAAAATAAATTTATGTTGGGAAAATTAATGTTTTCATTATAATCATTGTCCAAAACTTCTGTTGGAACTTCAATTTCTAAATGACTCTTGGAAGGTAATAATGATTATTTAGTCTCTCCAAAACAAAAACAATGAAAAGCAGCTCGAGCACAGAATGTTTGCCTAGCTATAATGATGGTAACTGATGTCCCTTCAGTGCTTACTATGTCTGCCATTATCTTATTTATTAGCTTATTAAATCCCAATGACAGGCCCTAGTCGGTTTGACTCAGTGGATAGAGCGTCAGCCTTCAGACTGAGGGTCCCAGGTTGGATTCTGATCAAGGGCATATGCCTGGGTTGTGGGATGGATCCCCAGTAGGGGGCGTGCGGGAGGCAGCAGATCAATGATTCTCATCATGGATGTTTTTATCCCTCTCTCCTTCCTTCCTCTCTGAAATGAATTTAAAAAATAAATAAATAAAAAGGCTTTCTTCTTTCATATGTTTCTAAAAGAAAATTCCAAAGACAGTATGAAATAAATGCTCAGTGTTTCAGGAACTGAGTCAAGAAAAAGTTTCCCCAGATTTAGTTTGATTCCTAAATCCATGTGCTTAATACTGAGCTCTCCTGCCCACCCCAAGCTCCTTTGTTTTGCATTTGTGACATTCCTGCGAGAGCGGGCACTCTCTTGCCACACGAGAGGAATTGGGATTCTTGAGCTCTTCTTAGCAAACTAAAGAAGCTTTTCAAAGCATCCTATTGATGGGTCTGCTGCTGGGGGCTCATTTTTCTGGGTTCCTAATGCCAGGACAGAATGAGAGATTGCACTTAGACACTCAACTTGGAGTGGAAACAGTGCGTAAAAACTTGTGATGCTCAGAAATGACGAGAAACGTGATTTCATAGAAGTTGCAGTTTCACTTTCACTTGAGCTTGAGGCATCTTAAAAGGAAAGGGGGGAAACACGCTAGTGTTCAGCCTGTTCTGGTTCCAGTGCCTGGCCTGAGTTGAGCCCTTGTCTTCTCTGAGGTTTGATTTCTTTACATACTAAGTAAAAGGACTGGGCCAGACCATCCCCACTGTGTCTCGGTTCTGAGTTGGAGATGGGTCTGTCTCTGCTGTGGCTGAGAGTTACAGAAAGAGGGCCACCTCTGCTTGTCCTCCATTTCTGCTCTACCCCGAACCCTTCGCATTGGGGAACAGCATGCCTTTGGAGAGTCAGGCTATGGATAAGCAAACTTGTCCTTCAGTCTAGGGTGAGGCATCACAAACCCAAGAGCTGTGGATGTCAGTGTGTGTGTGTGTGTGTGTGTGTGTGTGTGTGTGTGTGTGTTAAAAAAAAAAATCCACCCCAACCAGTTTGGCTTGGTGGATAGAGTGTCGGCCTGGGGACTGAAAGGTCCCAGGTTCGATTCCGGTCAAGGGCATGTACCTTGGTTGCAGGCACATCCCCAGCAGGAGGTGTGCAAGAGGCAGCTGATCGATGTTTCTCTCTCATGGATGTTTCTAACTCTCTGTCCCTTTCCCTTCCTCTCTGTAAAAATCAATAATATATAAACATACATATATATTTAATAAAGACTTGCTATAGTCTGTATATCTGTAAAAAAAAAGAGCTGTTTGAGAATTTTTTCTTTTACATCATTCATGTCTTAATTAGGTAAAATTGACCACTTCACCAGGAACATTGAGAAATGAGAGAATTCTAGGCTTTTGCTGGGTGGGATCTCTATCTGTCTGTCCATCTATTGGTATGAATATCTATCTATCTAATATTAACATTTTTAAACAAAATATTAGCCTAATAAATACCCATGTGCCTATTTTCTAGATTAATACTTATTAACATGTTACCATAAATGCTCCACCAAATTCTTCCCACTGAGTATTTTTTAAATTACTACTTTACCCCTAAAATTTTTAGTATATATCTTTTGAAAGCAAGGACAGACCGCCTCCTATATAACCATAACACATAATTGTCAGAGACACCTCAATGTCATCTAATAGCCAGTCCCTGTTCGGTTTCTCAGTTGTCCTCAAAATGTCTTTTACAGCTGGTTTATTCAAACCAGGATCCAACCAGGAACCACACATTACCTTTGCTTGTTATGCCTCTTAACAAAAATGACAAAAATAGAGAATTATGAACAAGTACCAGGTTAGGAATTGATAGATGAATTTTTAGTCCTAGCTCTGCTCCCAACCAGCTGCCCGCCATCGAGCATAGCACTTAGCCCTCTTGTGCCCCTTCAATCTCATCTATAGAATTCATTCACTTACTATTCATTCTTTCATTTAACAACTATGTATTGAGTGCCCCGTGTGGCCTAGTTCTTGCATTGGGCACTGTTCTACACAGAAAGTTCTAGACAGAAAGACTGTTCAGCTTCCAGAAAATGATAGAATTCCATAATTCTAGTTTTTGTGGATTATCTATGTTAGGATCCATCTCTTTCATTCCTCTCCATTTCCATGACATTGCTTTACGGAGGCAGAAGGCCAGTTGTTCCATAGAATGTTGAATTGTTTAACCACCTCCCCGCCTTGTGGTGTCATTTATTTTGTTTTTCTACCTCCTACATTTCCTGTAAGGGGGAAGTAGTACCTCACCACGTGACTAGATTTGGGTGAAATAGTTTTGATGAGAATATTTTGGAGGTGGTGTTGTGTACTTTATATTGCATTTCATGGAGAGGTACATAATGCCTGGCTGTTCTGCCTGGGTAGTGCTAGGACTAGACCTGGGTTTATGTCGCGTCCCCCCATCTTTTCCCCATCTGGGGGTGGAGTGTGGGGGGAGGTAGTACATTGATACCAGGTAAATCTAATTCCCTATCAATCTTTCCCTATTTCCCATAGATGATCCTTTGTTGAATCTATTATTTCTTAGGGATTACAAAATGGTGATTTTTCTAATTTTATCATTTCTTCTACATTTACTAACCAGTACTCATCTATAAAGAATTCCTTATCTTGCCCTGACAGGTTTGGCTCAGTGGATAGAGCGTCGGCCTGCGGACTCAAGGGTCCCAGGTTTGATTCTGGTTGCAGGCACATCCCCAGTAGGGAGCGTGCAGGAGGCAGCTGATCAATGTTTCTCTCTCATGGATGTTTCTGACTCTCTATCCCTCTCTCTTCCTCTCTGTAAAAAAATAAATAAAATATATTTTTTTTAAAAGGAATTCTTATCTCATCACCTGGAGCTTATTGGCTACCTTGAAATATAAACAATTTACCAATTTTCAGAGTAAGGAGTTGATATGATAGACACCACCAATGATAAATGGGATTTATTTGCTTGCTTTCTGTTTGTAGTATCTTTATGGATTCATAGATTTTTAGATGTTCACTGTGCTTCAATCCATTACAATCATTTATTCATTTTGATAATTTACCCCATCTTTGTGTTATCCCTTCAAGTGGTGTCAATATTTGAAGATAATAAATAATGGAAAGATACACTCGGCAGAAAACACATCTAAGAACTTGGGTGTGCCTGATACTGAGCTAGAGGCTAGGCAAAAAGGACCACATTCACACCTTAACACTGGAGAGATAAGTCCTGAAAGTCTTAGTGAGTGTGCAAGAGCAAACTGCAGAGTGAGCAGGTTTGCCTTTGAATGTGCCCTCTTGTCACCAAGCAAATGGGCAAATTGAGTCAGCTGTGGTCCCTGGGGATGCTGTCAGATAGCTAGTTGCTGGCAATGACTCAAATCTACAAAAAGGTAAATCAGAACTGAGATGTGAGGTGGGTTTCAGTTTTTCTGTTTGTTCTGTTTCAGCTGTTCTCCTAACTGCAGTCACAAAAGCCAATCAAAATGATCTCGGTGTTTGAGGCATATTAGTGGTGTGGGGTGGGTGGAGGGGAAGGGGAGGTGAGAAAAACAGGTGTTGAGGGAAAGGATGCTGTGTTCTTCCCTCAGTACATTCTAGCTGTGTGATGAAGGCCAGGCAGCCAGCTCTCTTCATGCAACAGCTCCCTATCCACAAACTGGCCCAAGCCCTGCCCAGCCCGCCCCTTCCCCCCATTCCCTCCTCCCCAAGGCTTCTGGTGATAACCAAAAGCTAATAATGAGACTAATTGGAAGACTCATTGTTGGATAATGTCAAACAATAATTTTAATTTTCTTTTAAGGAAAGGTTTTTTTGAGCCAAAAAATGCTAGCCAAACCACCCACCAGCAGCATGTCCAGGTGGAAAAGGCATACATGTACATCATCTGGGAGTTTGCAAGCATTTTTATACATGAGGTAGGAGGAAGAAAGAAGAAAGATGTAAGCTGTCTGAAAGAATTTACATTAGTTATAGAGTATGAGCTAGGAGAAGGTGACATGGGGCCAGCTCTGGGTTAGGCACAGAGTTGGCAAAGAGGAATATCCACTCCTGTGGAATGGCTGTGGGCAGCAGTCCACAAAGCCCATGTGCAAACAAGAAGCAGAGGCTCCTGGAGTTTGAGGGTGACTGGCCAAAATAATTTGTGCAAATAACCATCTGGAAATTAATCCGAAATTCCAAGAGACATAGAAGGAATGTGAGCAGTCTTTTGTCAATTGGTTCACAGCCATAAACAGACTAGCTGTGCTGTCTCTCTCTCACTTTCCTGCACTGTGATTTAACTTACAACTTCTCAGAATTTTTTCTTTGTCAATAATAATCAGGGAGAAGATCCTGGCCAGTTGTCCTAGAGACCGTATCAAGATTCTGAAAGTGTCTGATGTTTTATCTTGTTCTTCTACCCGTGTACGTTCTAAGCCTGCAAGTAGGAGCAAAGGCTTGGTTAAATTCTGGTGAAATGTTTTGGTAAGAATACTTTGGAGGCCTAATTTCCTCTCAACTTAAAATAGTAACAGGAGACACCATTCATTCGGTGCTTAACTTACATAACCCTTTCAATTATCTCTTTGATAGAGGTGCTGTTGTTATTCCCATTTTATAGATGAGGAAACTGTGGCTCAGAAGGGTTAAGTAACTTGCTGAAGATCACAGCTAATAAATGACAGACACAGGATTGAAACCTGAGTTTTCAGGCTCCAAAGTTAGGACTCTTAACCACTCTGCTGTTAAGTGAACACTTTCTAGAGAAATCTGTAAGAGATGTCTGCATCATTTCAGTTCCACTTCAGAGATCTGAATTTTTTAAAAATAAATCTTTATTGTTCAGATTATCACAAATGTTCCTTTTATTTTAACCCCCATAGCTCCCCTCCACCTGGTTCCCATCCACCTCCCTGCCCTTACCATCACCACTGTCTTCATCCATAGGTGTAAGATTTTTGTCCAGTCTCTTCCCACACCCCTCCTCCCACTGAGAATTGTCAGTCCATTCCCTTTCTATGCTCCTACTTCTATTATATTAACCAGTTTATTCTATTCATCAGATTTTTTTTATTGACTTAATTATTAGATTCACTTGTTGATAGATATGCATTTGTTGTCACTTTATTGTTCATAATTTTTATCTTTACCTTTTTCTTCTTCTTCCTCTTCTTAAAGAATGCCCTTCAGCATTTCATATAATACTGCTTTGGTGGTGATGAACTCCTTTAGCTTTTTCTTGTCTTTGAAGCTCTTTATCTGACCATCAATTTTACATGATAGCTTTGCTGGGTAGAGTAATCTTGGTTGTAGGTTCTTGCTATTCATCACTTTGAATATTTCTTGCCACTCCCTTCTGGCCTCCATGGTTTCTGTTGAGAAATCAGCTGACAGTCATATGGGTACTCCCTTGTATGTAACTGTTTTTCTCTTGCTGTTTTTAAGATTCTCTCTTTGGCCCTAACCAGTTTGGCTCAGTGGATAGAGCTCAGTGGATAGAGCGTTGGCCTGCGGACTGAAGGGTACCAGGTTTGATTCCGGTTAAGGTCATGTACCTTAGTTGCGGGCACATTCCCAGTGGGAGGTGTGCAGGAGGCAACTGATCGATGTTTCTCTCTCATTGATGTTTCTAGCTCTCTATCTCTCTCCCTTCCTCTCTGTAAAAAAATCAATAGTATATAAAAGATTCTCTTTGTCTTTTGCCCTTGGCATTTTAATTATGATGTGTCTTGGTGTGGTCCTTTTTGGATTCCTTTTGTTTGGGGGTCTCTGTGCTTCCTGGACTTGTAATTCCTTTTCTTTCACCAGGTAGGGGAAGTTTTCTTTCATTATTTCTTCAAATAGGCTTTCAATATCTTGCTCTCTCTCTTCTTCTGGCACCCCTATAATTCAGAAGTTAGTATGTTTGAAGTTGTCCCAGAGGTTCCTTATACCATCTTCATATTTTTGGATT
>PVJC01013628.1:22856-37907 GCA_004026665.1 Murina feae
ACAGAGGCAGAACAGCATCAAACAGACTGTCTAATTACAGCAACAAGGACAGGGACGTTGGGCGGGGAGGGGTAACAGATCAGCCAAGGGACTTTTGTGTGAGCATTTAAACATAACCAATGGACACAAAACACTGGGGGGTAGGGGAGGCGGGCGGAAGGGCAGGGGGAAAAAGAGATATATGTACTAATCTTTGTAAAGCTTTATGTAATTTTTAAAAATGTAAAAAAATTTAAAAAAATTAAAAAAAAAACACTCGCATATTCGAATGCAATGTTGTTTCAAAGCAATCGGTGAAGAACTTTCAGAGATTTGAGATTTTGAAGAAATCAACATTTACATTTTTATTTATATAGATTATCTTATAAAATTTTTATAGGTTTGTCTTTTACATTTAGCTTTTTAATCCATCCATAATAATTATTTATCTATTGTGTAAGATAGGAAATCAGTTTCAGTTTTTCCATATGGATATCCAATTGTTCCAAAATCATTAATTGAAACATTTTCAATTTTTTCCACTGCTCTGCTTTGCTATGTCTGTCACCTATCAGATGTTCATACATGTAAGGGTTTGTTTTGGTGCTCTCTAATTTGTTCCAATGGTCTATTTACTTCTGTACCAATTCCACAATATCTTGATTATTATCTACTAGAAGCCTGGTGCATGAAAATTTATGCGCTGAAGGGGGGGGGGGTCCCTCAGCCCAGCCTGCCCCCGCTCGCAGTCCAGGAGCCCTCAGGGGAGGGTGGTGACCTGATGATCAGAGAAAGGTGATGCCCCATCACACCTCTGCTGTTGCCACTGCCGGCAGCACAAGCCTCAGCAGGCCCTGGTTACCTGAGCCTCAGGCAGCCCTGGGTTGCCTGCACCTCAGGCCGGCCCTGGCAGCTGAGGGGCTGAGGGGACTGGGGGTCCCTGGAGGCAGGCACGTGGAGCGGCTGGGTCTGACTGCCGGTGGGCCTGGCCTTGTTGCATTCCTGCCACCCTTGGCAGGGTTGAGGGGACTCGGAGCTGCCATCTTGTAGCTGTGGGCACTGCCATCTTTGAGGGTAGGCCAGTCAATTATATATTCCCTCCTTATTGGGTGTGGGTGCCACCATCTTTGAGGGTGGGACAGTCAATTAGCATGTTTCCTCCTTATTGGCTGTGGGTGTAGCCATCTTTGAGATGATGTGAGGGTCAATTAGCATATTCCTTCTTTATTAGATAGAATACTAATAAAAGCCTAGGTGGCCCTTGCATGCGATGTCACCACAAGATGGCCACACACACAGCTGAGGCAGGGCTTGGCAGCTGCTCCATGCACGAGGCCTGGGAGGGTCCCGCAACTCTGTCTGGTGTGGAGAAGGGCAGTCCCGGCATCTCTGCCACTTCATGCAGAGGAGGCGGGTCCTGATGGAGGAGGGGGGTCATGGAAGAGGAAGGCAGTTGTGGGCAATTGGGCCAGCAGGGGAGGGCAATTGTGGGCAATCAGGTTGACAGGGGAGGGCAGGGGGGTGATCGGTCCTGCAGGGGAGGGCAGTTGTGGGCAATCAGGCTGGCAGGGGAGGGCAGTTGGGGTGAATCGGGCCAGCAGGGGAGGGCAGTTAGGGGCAATTGTGCCAGCAGGAGAGCAGTTAGGGGATAATCAGACTGGCAGGCAGAAGCAGTTAGGGGCAATCAGGCAGGCAGGTAGGCAGGCAGGCAGGTGAGCAGTTAGGAGCTAGCAATCCCAGATTGTGAGAGGGATGAATGACTGCCGATTTAGGCCCCAGCAGTCAGACTTCCACTGAGGGTTCCAGATTGGAGAAGGTGTGCAGGCCAGGCTGAGGGACACCCCCCACCATGCACAAATTTCATGCACCAGGCCACTAGTAGCTTTATAATGTCTTAGTGTCTGATATAGCAAGACATCCTAAGAATTCTTTTCTCAAAAATGTGTTTCATTTTTTGAAACTCTTTCCATTTCTATATGAATTTTATGATCAACTTGAATTATTCCAAAATAATTATATATTATTAAATGTGTAAATATGTTTAGGAAGAATTGACAACATTATCAAGCCCTCCAATCAAGAATACAGCATATCCCTCTAAATATTTAGGTCTTCATTAATGTCTCTCAATTAATTTTGTATATTGATTTTGCATCTAGAAACTTCATAAAATCATCTTAATTCTAAAATTTGATTAATTTTTCCTACTTACACATTATCCACATCTAATGAGCATTATTTCTTTCTTTGCAATTCTTGCAACTTTTATTTCTTTTTCTTGTTTGTATTGTCTAGGGCCTTCAGTACAAGGTTCAGTGGAAGTGGTCATAACAAGCATCCTCATCTATTTCTCAATATTAGAGAGAAAGCTTTTAACATTTTACTATGAAATATGATGTTTGCTCTAGGATTTTTATAGATATCCCTCATCAGATTAAGGAATTTCCCTCCGAGTTTTGGTTTGCTAAGAATTACTTTATCACATGCTAAGTTTGCATACTGGTATAAACGCCACTTGATCATAATGCATTATTATCTTCTTCAAACTTGTTGGATTTTTGCTTACCAAAAGTTTCTTAATAATTTTTGCATTGGTGTTTATAAGTGAGATTGGCTCTGATTTACCTTCGTTGTCTCTGGTGTTTGTGAAGTTTTAGAATAAAAGTTACAATACTTTCATATGAGTTGGGGATATATCTATTTAATATAAATCATCAAATATATAGGCAGAGAGTAGTTCATAATATCCCCATTCTCTCTTAACTATCTGAAGAATTTATGGTGATGTCCCCCTTTTCATTCCTCATATTGCTTATTTGTGCCTTTTATTTTTCTTAATCAGTCTCAATTATGACTTATCACTTTTATTAACTTTTTTAAACAACCAACTCTTGTTCGTTGATCTTCTCTATTATATATTTACTTTCTATTTTGTAAATTGTCCCTTATCTTTATTAATTCCTTCCTGTTATTTTAATTTATTTTGCAATTCCCTTACATTTGTTTTACCTAATTTAATGCTCACTTGGTAAAAGGAAATAATAGTGACATCAATTTCTATCTCATGGGGTTGAAGAGAGTTGAAATCTTGCTTAGCATGAACTCTCATTAGAAGCTGTGCAAATGGAATAACATGAGCTCCAACATTAGGGATAACCATTCAGATACCATTTACTTTCAAAATAGATGATAATCCATTCAGTTACCATTTATTTTTAAGGCTTAGAAAGGAATGTAGAAGTCAGTCTACAACTGAGGGGTTGGGATCCTGATAGTTGCTATTATAAGAAAACTTGACATTAAGTAGCTTGGAATTTAAGGGGGGAAATATGATTGAGGAGCCAAAAGTCAAAGAAAATCTATAAAAGCCCACTAAATAGTAATGTATTTACTAAGCTAATACAACAGAGACCACACTTTCAATAAAGGCAATCTCAATGATAGTTTACATACTTTAACTAGTAATAATGAAATTATATCATTGGGTTCCAGTGACTATCTCTTCTTCTATAGAAACTTGTTTTGCAGTATTAGTAGACTTGTAAATTCATTGTGTGCCTGTGTGAAGGCAATTTGGGGTGGCAACCTAGGTCTGTGCCCAATCAATCCTTCATTCTGTGTGTATGCATACAAGCCTGCATTCTAGTGTGTATGCATAATTAAGCACCAATCCCCTTTCTGCTTGTGGCCTAGCCTTTAACAACCTGTCTTACAGGGGCCATAAAACTATGCAAAAACTCCACAAGGGCGGCCAGCTCCTGGTGCCAGATGGAGTCTTGGTTGAAATCTCACTTCCCCCTTACAATCATCACAGAGGCTGCAAAAGCCCATGAAAAGTCAGGAAGCCTAGTCCATATTTGGGGGACAAAGAAACTGGGAGGATAAAAGGGAAAGCCCTGCCATATTCAGCACTCAGCTTTAGGAAACTAATTCCCCTGAGTCACAGTACCAGTGCTCCTGCAATAAAAGTGAATTTTGTGAATCTTCAGAGTGCCAGGCTGTTTTTTTCTTCCTGCTGCCTGGTAACTTCTCTAACACCTGTATGTGTGTGTGTGTGTGTGTGCATGTGTGTAGGCATGCATCCAAAGCAGTTTTTTTTTTAAATATATTTTATTGATTTTTTACAGAGAGGAAGGGAGAGGGATAGAGAGTTAGAAACATCGATGAGAGAGAAACATCTATCAGCTGCCTCCTGCATGCTCCCTACTGGGAATGTGCCTGCAACCAAGGTACATGCCCTTGACCGGAATCAAACCTGGGACCTTTCAGTCTGCAGACCGATACTCTATCCACTAATCCAAACAAGTTAGGGCAGTCCTTTTTTCCCCTAAATATATCTTTATTGATTTCAAAGAGGAAGGGAAAAGGAGAGAGAGAGAAAGGTAGAAACATCAATAATGAGAGTGAATCATTGGGATCAACTGGAATCAAACCTGGGACCCTTCAGTATGCAGGCTGAAACTCTATCCACCGAGCCAAACCAGCTAGAGCCTAAGCAGTCTTTTGCTGGGGTCTTATTCTTCTCTTAATGTCCAGTGCTCTTCTGAATTTATTTTTCAGGAATTTTTGAGTTCACCTCCAACAATTGCTCTTATACTTAGCGCGCCAACAATACTATGGAGAGCATTTATAAGTCTTAGGTTCCCCTTCCTTCTTTTTCCTTTCTCCTACAAACATTTATTACGTGCCTACTATTTCCTAATCAAGCATTGTCCAAGCGACTGAGGATAAAACAATGAACACAATAGAGAAAAATGTTAGTCCTTATATAGTTTACAGATCTAGTGGGAGTAGGCAGACAATACCAAGACAGACAAAATATAAATGTCAGATGGTGGTGAATGCCGTAGAAAAACAAATTAGGTCAAGGGGGTAAGGGATGCCAGGAAGCAAAAAATGTGGCTGAGGGAAGTTTGCAATTTAGATATTAAGTTTAACCAGGGAAGACCTCACTGGGAAAGTAACATTTAAGTAAAGACTTAAGGGGCATGAAGAAAGAGCATGTGGTTATGGGGATTCTGGGACAGAGGAAATTCCAAGCAGAGGGAACACATGCACATGCCAGGTCATGCATCCCTGTAGATCATGGTAAGGCTTTTAGTGGCAGGAAAATGGGAAGCCATGGGAGGTTATGAGCAGACCAGTGACATGGTATGACTTATGCTTTGAAAGTATTATTCTAGTTATTGTGTAGAGAGTAGACCCAAAGAGGGCAAGGAAAGAATTAGAGAGACCAGTGAGAAGGCTATTTCGGATAGAGTCAAAGTCTAGGTAGATGTTTTGAAGACAGAGGATAGGATTTGTTGATGGGTCAGGTGAGGGATGTGAGATAAAGTGTGAGATCAAAGATTACTCCCCAACTTTTTCACTTGAACAATTAGAAGAATAAAATTGATATTGTTAGGGGTGGGAGCATAGGAGTAAGGTTTGGGAGAGTAGATCAGAAGCTGGGTCTGGGATGTGCTAAATAAGTATGTAAGGCAATCAAGTGAGGTACCTGGATATCTGAGTTCAAACAGGTAGAAGGTCTTCTATCAAAATAGCCTGATTCCAGAGCCTATGCTCTTTCTAATCCATCAGAGGTAGAATCTGTTTAAACAGATTCTCTTTAAAAAAGGGTTCAAAATTCTGCATGTGTGTGCATGTGCGTGTGTCTATGTGTGTGTGCATGTGCGCATGCGCCAGCGTGTCTGTGATGGAGCAGCAAGCCAAGGTACCCAAGCAGCCTTTTTTAATAAACAGATTAAATCCACTAACTGAGGAAAATGGATAGTGTTTTTCATAAGGTTAAACTAAGTTAAAAATAAATCTAAGACTATAACTTCTGTGAAAAGACATTCTTGGTTTGAAAGGGGATAAAAGGCCTAAGTTTCTCACTCTGGTTGGTAGCAACAAAATATTGTGGTTGCCATTTGTGAACTGACATGATCCTGACATAGGAGAATAGATGCGTTCTGGTGAGAGATTTTCTAAAACCAAAGCTGGCCATCTTATTATGGCAATTTAAGAAGATGTATCAGAAATGGCTGATATAATTTGACTTTATTTGTGGTATTAAGTAGCTGAATAGGTTTGGTAGTAAATAGAAAAGTTTCTATATAATATTAAGCCCTCACTTCTTATATATTATCACTTACTTCATTCTTAGGTGGACCTGTTGGCCTGGGATTTTGTGGTTTTACACTAAAAGTTTCCCTCAGTCCCAGGCAAATAGAAATGATTAGTCACCCTATTTATAACCCTAGCTATAAAGTATCAATGCCTCTTCAAAAGCGGTTAGAATATTATTCAAATTTGGGGTGGGGGGAAGATAGGATGGCAAGTAAGGTTGTTGTTTTTTCCTTTTAGGCAGGCAAAGTTACTGATATATTTGTCATTGGAATTTAGCAGTTTATATAAAAGTAGGTGACATAATATTTTCTTCTCAAATCTAAACATTCCTGATTTTGAATCAGGAGCATCACTCTATGGCCTACCCCTACAACTCTCTCTCCCTTGCCACCCCGATTGTTTTATGATCTCATTTTCCCATGGAGTGTAGTCCAGGATATAAACTTAACAAAGCAGCTGACACGGGGAGATTCTTGAAATGAGTTGTTCATGGAATGAGAAAACCAACACCGCAGACAGTTGGAGTCTTTCCTTCTTTGCGAAACTTGCTGCATGCCCCTCATCAAACCAGAGACCCTAAAGCAACAAGCTCATTTCCATTTCGGGCCCTAAAGAGACTTCCTCAGTTTGGCAGCAGAGTGGCCAAATCACCTTTGCTGCTGAATTCCAGCTCTGCAAGAGAAGACTCTTGTCCCCATCCATGTTTGCTCTGAGCCTGGCCCCAGCCTTCTCCCTGATTGCAGGTCACTTTGCTCCAGAGTGAATCCCTTGTAGGCACTCCATTCACAGCTGCCTCCAGCTGGGCGTCACAGAGGTTTATGGCCCCGCATTGCTGGCTCACCCTGTTCCTCCCAGCTGTTGAAGCAGCTTTAGGGGCAAAAGGTGACTAGGTCACTTCTACTCCACCTGCTTCTGTTGTTGTTTCTTTTAAATCCTCTTAAACAGACTTTTAAGTGTGAACTTTGCAACCATGTCCTGGTCAAAGAACAACCTCAGAGGCAGCTGTAGCCTGTTCAAAGAGGTGGACTGGGTGGGAACCCCTGACTCTTCTGATTTCTGTTCATGAGCTCTCACTAATCTGGCAACCAGGCGGTTAGTGCCAGTGTTAACTGCATGGACTCGCCAGGGTATTCCTTTACCCAAAGCCTGCAGGAGATTGGCAGCTGGAACCACTGAAATCTGAAATTCTCCCATCCAGTGATGAATTGAGAAGTCAGAAATTTCTCCTTGCCTTCTTCTTAAAATGCTAAAGCTGAGATGGACCTTTAAAATCAGCTAGCCAGAATAACAAAGGTTATGCTAGTGCTCTATTGTTATGCCACAAACTACCCCAATACAAACTGAGGAGGTATAGTGGCTATAAGCAGGGAAAGTGGACTAGTCTTCTAGTGGACTAGGCTTTTCCCCGTTATTAGCTGTGACCTTAGACTTCTCTCTGTGCCTCAGGTTTTTTTATCTGTAAAATAGGGGCAATAATAGTACCCATGTTAGAGGGTTGTGTTTGAAGATCAAATGACTCAATATCTGTGAAGCTCTTGAAATAGTGCCAGACAAAAGTAAAAGTTACATGAGCCTTAGCTGATACGAGTATTATTAGTTACAAGCCTAGTGGCCCATCCAATAACCTAATATGTGCGGGCCTCAGTTCTTGGCATATTTGTAAGGTTGGGCTGAATGCTTGTGGTGCCCCAAAACTGATACACTGAAATTCTAAACCCCACTGTGATGGCATTAGGAGGTGGGGCCTTTGGGATATGATTAGGTCATGAGGGTGGAGCCCTCATGAGTGGGATTGACGACCTTATAAAAGGAACTCCAGAGAACTCAGTCCACTCCCTGTCACGTGATGGTACCCATGAGAAGTCAGCAGGCTTCTCACCCAAATCGCATCATGCTGCCACCTTGATCTTGAACTCCTGGCCTCTGGAACTATGAGTTACACGTTTCTGTTGTTTGCAAGTCTTTGGTACTTTTCTTATAGCAGACCAAACAGACTATGACAGTTACCCATATTTTTGGTCTATTTACTATGTTCTAAAATTTTACACATATTGTCTCATTTAAACTTTGTGAAACCCAATGAAATTGGTACTGTCATTAGCTCCATTCTACCAAGGAGGACACGGAGGCTCAGACAGTTTCCGGAGCTGACTGCTATACCCCAGTTCACCAGCTAGTAAATGACAGAGCTCTGGGACTCACACCCAGGTGTGATTTTTTGGGTATGTATTGACATCATAAAGGGTTGAAACTTTAAAGGATATTAGGATAGAGTAAATTTATTTTGCACATGGGATGAATGTGAAGTTGAGGACTGACTGTGGTAGATTGAATAATGGTCCCCTAAATATCAGGTCTTAACCCCTGGAACCTGTGAATGTTGGTGTGTGTGTGTGTGTGTGTGTGTGTGTGTGTGTGTGTGCATGCACACGCATGCGCAGGGGAAGGGGAGTAATTGCAGCTGTGATTAAATGAAGGCTCTTGAGACCAGAAGATTAGCCTGGATTATCCACGTGGGCACTAAATGCCATCATATGTATCCTTATAGACTCTTTGTTATGGGGTGGGGCCACAACATTAGTAACAAAGAAACAGAATTTCCGGAGGATGAAGCCCAGAAATCAGAATTTTAAAAAGATCCCCAGGTGATTCTAATATGCAGCCAAGGTTGAGAACCACTGTTACAGAGGGAGGTAGATTTACACACAGAAGAAGAAAAGAAGGCAGTGTGTCCACAGATTGGGGGAATGTGGGGTCCCTGGAAGCTAAAAATGTCAGAAGCCAGCAGAGGCTGGAAGGGGCAGGGAGCAGGTTCTCCTCTGGAGCCTCTTGAGAGAGTGTGACCCTGCAATGACCTTGACTTTTTCCCTGTGATACTGATTCCAGATTTCTGGCCACTAGAAGCGTGAGAGTAAGCTTCTGTTCTTCTAAGCCACCAAGTTTGTGGTAATGTGTTACATGGCCCCAGGCAACTGATTTAAATGGTAATTGACATTTGGGTCTCTGCTTTTTTATATAATTCCAAAGATGTGGATATGGAATAAAGGTTCCCCCACCTGCACAGTTGTGCCTAAATGAGAGACAAATCTTTTCTTTGACACAAAGAGCAGTGGTTCCCAAATTTAGCTGAACACTGGGGTTACCTGGGGAGATTAAAATTCCCCAATGTGCAGCCACACCCAGACAAGTTGCATCAGTCTCTGGAGGTGAGACCCAGGTATCAGTGCTCTTTAAAGCTTCCAGATGATCCCAAAGCTTAGCCATGTTTGGGAACCACTGACTTGGAAGCGGTTCCCAAACCTCTGTGCTTGGATCTCTGCCTGTAATTCTGGGTGTGAATTGCCATCTGTCTTTCCCTGATTGCCATGCACCTTAAGCCAAATGAAGCAGAAACAGTGCTCAAGCCCCTCTCTCTGCAAACTTGCTTCCCGTCCTGTGCATCCAGTGTGGGTACTAGCACCACCAGCTTCTCTGTTACCTTAGCACCATGGGGCTCCTCACTCTGCTTCCCACTTTGCCCCCACCCCCAGGCACAGACACTCCTCCTGTCTAGGTCCTGAGCGTGTTTGAGGGGACTTTCAGGGGAGTGGTGGTGCGGGGGCAAGTGGACTCAAAGTTGAAGCCTTCCCTATTGTCACACAAAGCTACTGCTTGTTGGAAATACCTGATTAGTACATTAAAGTCCTACGAAAGATGTCATTTGAAAGATGAGTTCCACTGCTTACATAAAATGGAGAAAAAGAATGAAAGCAGCATGGCTGCTTTTATACACCCAATGCCTCAAGCAGAAGACACATGTTTCATGGGAGCTAGAATATGGGGAGCTGCTTGGAATGGAAAACCTGAAAGCTGGCCTGAGGGCATCGGGGAAGCTATAGATAGAGGCCCAGACACAAAAGCATGTCTGAAGAGCAGAGCAGGCCATATCTGCAAAGCCAGCAACTTCTTCTCACTGTAAAATCAGGAGCAATTCCTTCCTTTTCACATATGAGTAAACCAAATTCCAGGGAGGTTGAAACATGTATACAAAGTCACACAGCTGGTAAATGGTGGTGCTTACATTTGAATCTGGATCTTGCTCATCCCAAGGCTTAAACTCCTAGTTTGGCCATTCTATTCTCATCCTGCCTGTTGTTTTTCAAACCTTGGTGTGTGTCAGAATCACTCAACTGTTTGTTAAGGATACCAATTCTTTTTTTGTTAATCCTCACCTGAGGACATTTTCCATTGATTTTTTAAAGAGAGATTGAAAAGGACAGGGAGAGAGACACATCAATTTGTTGCCTCCTGAATGTGCTCTGACTGGGGCTGGGGATCGAGCCTGCAACCGAGGTACATGCCCTTGACTAGAATTGATCCCGGGACCCTTCAGTCCTCGGGCCGACACTCTATCCACTGAGCCAAACTGGCTAGGGCAAGGATGCCAATTCTTAGGCCTAGCTGTTGAGAGTTGATACAGCAAGACCAGAGTGGGGCCCAGGCACCTGTGTTTGTCTTGGGCCCAGGCACCTGTGTTTGTTTTTTATAAACAAGCATCCCAGGTAATTCTCATGCAAGCAGGATACACACTACACTGAAAAACCTCTCCTGTTGAAATAGTTGGAGACAATAAAAGTTTACCCTCCACTTTCCAATGAGAGATTTGAGGGCTGAGGCTGGTTGCAAGGTTGGAGGAC
This sequence comes from Murina feae, assembly GCA_004026665.1. Lineage (NCBI taxonomy): Eukaryota > Metazoa > Chordata > Mammalia > Chiroptera > Vespertilionidae > Murina > Murina feae. The sequence goes on from PVJC01013628.1 coordinate 33,623, forward strand.
TGGCTTCTGCTGGCATCCCAGCAAGATCTTACCAGCTGACCATCCCGGGGGAGCACCTGGTTCCTTCCCAAGCCCTAAAAAACCCACAGATCCCACATTCTGCAGAGGGTAGGTGACATGGTTTTAACATTGTCAAGAGAACCCGAGGTAAGGGTCAAATTTTGCAAGAAGAGCCAAATGCTGCTACAGTGGCTGTCGACTTTGTCCCATTTGCAGCCTGCCCAAAAGAGATCATTAACAACTTACTTATCTGTTGATCTGGCTCTGAGCTGCAGGATGCCTTCTGCTACCGAGGCCCATAACAGCGGCTTTGAAGTCCAGCGCAAGTGTGAATTTATTGTTTTGTAAAGACCAGATTCCTGAGCAGGTCATAAATTACCTTGTTAGACAAAGGCTTCTGGGGACATGTAATGTGTTGAGATCCTTCAGTGGGTGATTATCCTAACACATTACTGGCAGAGCAAATAACTGGTACACAGACACCAAACCCCAACCGCTTCCAAACTCTAGAGACACTGCAGCTAGGTTAGGTTTTGAAATCCTAGTTAACCCTTTTCCTAAGTGAGAAAGAGAAAGAAAAAGAGAGAGCAGCAAGTTTTTAAAAAGTGGCTTCCCGTTCCTGATCTTGTTTAGAAGTCTGTTTGAGGAATCCGGTGAAATATAGCTAATTACCATGAAAATGGATTTGGGTGGCCCTGTTCTCCTGGGTTACAGGAAGATTCCCTTTCATTCTGGGTTCATCATCTTTCTTCTGCTCACACCTTCCCTATCTGTCCTTCCTGGAGAGCTATACCTGGCACAATTAGCCCTTTGACACTGTCACTGATTGGTCATTATGTGATACTTGGGGCCACCTCTCTTCTCTCCAGACCTGCTATGGAATAGCTTCTGTTAGAAACCTTATCTCTTCTCTCCTTGCCTTCAGTAGTTTCACCAATTCCAGCTAGATGGAGAGCCTTAGATAGACTCAAATGCAAAGTTAAAAGAACAATCAGGCCAAAATCTGCATTAGAGTAATATTTTAAAACGTGATGAGAAAAGTAATATATGCTCATTATAGGGAATTTAGATAACACAGAAAATACACAAAAGGAAAATAAAAACTACCCAAATCCCATCAACCAGAGTCACTGTTTACATTTTGGCTTTAAAATGGGCTTTTACTGGACATATTGCTTTGTGACTTGCTTTTCCATACAGCTAGCTATCACAGACATTGGCTCATGTCACTGAAGTTCATTTACAACATTTTTTTCAATGAGTGCAAAATAGACATATTCTAAGTTTGTTGGTTAGAAGAAAATATTAGTACTTCTCAAGTACTTACTTGGTTAACTAAGTGATGTAGAAGATAATTGCCTTTCTCTTAGTGGGTCAAGAGCTTCATTGATTTGTTCACCGAATATTTATTGAGCACCTACTACGTGTCAGACACTGTTCATGACGCTAGGGATACAGCCTGAATAGGACAAAAATCCCTGCCCTCATAGAACTCCATGGGAGTGAACTTTTCAAAAAAATCAGTAAATTATCTTTTTAAAACTGAGGCTATTGGCTATATACAGCAATCTCCTATCAAATAAAGGTCATTGATGTTATATGAAATCCTCGGGAATTAATGTTAGTTTCCATAAAATACTGTTTTTTCTTTACATTCCATCTGGCACAGGAACTATTACATAGTAAGTGCTCAATAAATATTAGTTAAATGAGCAATGCATGAGTTGGTATGTCAAACATAATTGCAGTTGGTTTGCTTATCAAAAATTAGAACTTCTTCCTGGAATTCAGGAAGAGAATTAAAGCTAAATGCCATGGTAGCTTTTCTCTCTTTCAACATTTGTCCATGTAGGAGAGGGCGGTGGAATCAGCTTTGTCAGGAGTCCCCTCCAAGCTTTATGAGCAGAGAGTGCAGTGCTCAAGTTCAAGGAACATTCACATCCCGGCACTGGAAAGGTAAGAGCTGGGGCAGCCCTGCACTGGTCAGACATTCGCAGGTGAGGAGAGAGAATCGGCTTATTAATCCAGGCAGCAAAGGAAACCACTCTTTGCAGAGAATTGTGGGCTTCAGGGTAACACATTCAAGTACATGCTGTCTGAGACAAGGCTTAGGCTTCTTGTATGTGGTATTCAGAGGCTCTGAAACAGAAAAAAAGCAGACATTAGATCAAGTTCTTTTCACCTATTTGGCTTGTGTCTGATGCTTACATTTTTCCAGGTCATAGAGTGGACCTGGAAATATTACAACTGATGGGCAGCTGGCTCCAGATGGGGTGTATGCTAAGAGTCATCCTGAAGTTAGATTGCCAGATTTCTGACGCTTGCAAAACATGATCATAGAAAATGTTTGAATTTGTTCTAAGGCAGGACCTAATCAATACATGTGCATTGTGGGAACTGAAGCAGTAAATCTGGTAATTTTGCTAAGGACTAGCAAACTCTTCGAGAGTGGAATGGGATGAGCAGGCGAGTTTGCTGAATTACAGAGGATGGTATAAAATATGTAAATGTCACTTTTTACAGAAACGTTAATGAAGCGAGCTGGTTTCTGGGGCGGCTTTTGGTCTTCAGAAGGGATGCAAAAGAGCTGGCCAGGGGTTTGATGGTCAAGGTTTCCTTTATAGAAAAGAGAATCCCAATGAGAGTTCGTTTCAAGTAGTTCTGTATCAGCTCTCCCCTGACTTCTGTGCAATATTGGGCTATAGTGATCGACTTCTATGTAGAAATAGGAAGGTTACTGTGAATGAATCTGAGAACTGGAGTGCAGGCCTGGGGCTTGGACTCCAAACCCTTACTCTGCACCCAGCTGCTTGGGGGCAGACCCTGGCTGCACAGGTCAGGGTTTAACCGCAGGCTCTGCCCTTTAAGTGCAACATTACTTGAACAAGTTGCTCATCTCCCAGCTTCACCAGGAAAACTTCAAGGGAAATGTTCTCCGCATAGAATCCGCAGATAATGATTAGGAAAGCAGACTTTCTTCCGATCACGTGAGTTTTAGAAATCTTTCTTCTTATGTTTAAACTTGTGGACATGCATGTTGACTCTGGGCCTCCTCATAATGTTCCACGGGGCTGTTTCCGATCAAATGTTCCATGTTGAAAACATTGCCCACCGACATCGTAAGTTCCGCTGGGTCGCTAGGGCCCTCCGCTGCCATCCCCACATCCCACTGGATTGCAAGCTCCAGGACAGTCATCGTGTTGATGTCTGTCACCATTGTCCCATCCTTTTCTGTCTAGTTTCTCCTTTTTCCAGAACCTCCACACACTGTCATCGGAACTGAAATACCAGTCTCATGCATTATCTACTTAAAAGACTTCCGGTTGCAGGAAGGAAAAAGTAGGAGGCCTTTCTGGCATGAGCTGCAGCCTGCCTCTCCGAGCCCATCTCCCGCCTCCCTAGGCCCTTCTCTGCGCTCCAGCTGAACAGAAGCAGTCCAGTCAGTTGGCCATGCCACACCTTCATGCCTCTGCTCTCCCCCGCTCCTCCTTCAGGCTGGAGACCAGACTGTGAGGAACAAGCTGTTACACCATACACAGTCCCCCAACCCGCACCCCCCCCCCAAAAAAATCCCTGGAGTGTCTCAGTGCAGTTCAGTATATACAGTGCTACCCTGTATATTTTCAGAGGAGGTGGTCATGCAGCTCATCCCGGCTTCCCCCATAAACATGTTGTTGGAAATGTCTTTGCCAGGAGAGAAGCATTCAAGCTTTCCAGGAGAGCCTGCACTCAAGTGGGCAGGGCAGGAGGCCTAACCTCTATTTCCATCTTAGTCTTTTGGCCTGTGCTCCACTTCAAACGATGACTCCTCCTTTGACACTGGGAGTCCCTGTGGGTATCTCGCTGGTGAAGAGGAGGTGGTGGGAGCAGCAGCTTCACTGGTTAGCCAGTGTTTCCCTTTGAAGGTGTGGGAGCCCCGGTGCACCAGCCCGCCTTTGCTTGACAGATGATGAACAAAAGGAAAGTGACGATGCAGATCGGACCAGCCCGACAGTCTGGACACCTTTAAAGATAAATGACATTTTTATTATTAGGACAAAAACCCTACCTACAACTGACCAGCAACAAACCACTGTGCTGGAATATCCTTCTCGCCTGTGGGAAGTTATTATTCTGCTGCCTTACTTGTGTCTTATCTGGGAACAGAACCCATTTTGGAAGCAGAGCCAGAGTTCTGTCTCCTGAGGAGGGGTGTGGGTTGCAGTGACTTGGGGATGGGACGGGTGTGGCTGGGAGAGGTTCCCCAGGCAGCTTCCGGAAGAGTTGGAAACCACAAAGGAGAAGA
>PVJC01013629.1:0-37697 GCA_004026665.1 Murina feae
GTAGGTAGATAGGTATTAAAACAGTGGAAGTAAGTAGAGAAGAATGTATGGCAAAGGTAGGATGAGAGAGAAAGAGGGAGGGAAGAAAAGTTATAAAAGGGGAGCTGGTCGAGCTTAAAAGGAGAATGGGAAGAAGGAAGGAATGAGGGAGGGAGCAAAGCAGGTCAGAGGGAGGAAGTGAAGAAAAAAATTAAGGTGGTAAGGAAGGAAAAGGGGAGAGTGGGCAGGGGTAAAGATAAAGGAAAGAAGGAATGTGGGAAGGGAAGGAGGGTAGTAGAAAAATGGGAAGAATGATGATGGAACAGAAGTAGGAAATAAGGAGGAAAGAAAAGTTTATAACTGATGAGTCAGTAGGAAAAGTGTTACATAAAGGAGAAAAATTGTGTGAAAGGAAGAAGCCAATAAGGAAGCCAAATACAATTGTGCATGAAGGGGATAAGATTAAAAAAGAAAGTTAATAGGGGAGACCAGGCCGGCAGGGGAGGACAGTTAGGGGTATCAGGCAGGCAGGCAAGCAGGCAGGTTAGGTGGTTAAGAACCAGAGTTCCTGGATTGTGAGAGTCCCCCAAGAACTCCATATTGGAGAGGGTGCAGGTTGGGCTGAGGGACCGCCCCCCCCCCCCCCCCGCACGAATTTCGTGCACCGGGCCCCTAGTATTATTATATTTTTGTATATGTATAAAAATTTTCCATCAAGGAAAAATTTTACAATTCCCATCTTGCATATAGCAGCCCAGCAACACTAGTCATGACTGTCATTTGGGAGCCACTGCTACTATTGGGATTCACAATCCCCAGAAACATTTACTGAGGATTCAAGTGGTCAATTAACTATTATACAAAGTCTCTGCCTTTAAGATACTTTGAATAGAGGCTGAAAAAGTAATAGATATAGAACAACATGTATAGTATCATTGTATTTGTGTAGTTTTTCCAACTACTTAGGTATATGCATAAAAATTACTTTTGGAAGAAAAGAAAGAACCTTAATATAGTATCTTTGCTGGGAAAGAGAGCCCTAGAATTCAAGGACAGGGAAAGATTGCTTTTCATTTTATATCTTTCTTTAAGATTAAATTTTTAAAAATTATGTATTACTTTTATTTTAGAAATAAACTGCATAATTTTATGAAATTTATATTTTTGGACTTTGCTGTAAAGATTGTTTTTTATTCCAAGTAGAGATTTATATATATATATAAAAGCCTGAGCAACCAGTTCGACCAGTCAACTGAATGACTGGTCAATATGACGTGCACTAACCACCAGGGTGCAGATGCTCAACTCAGGTGGCCAACCTCCTACAGTCCCTCCCCTCGACTGGCCAGCCCCAATCGGCCCCGATTGGGACTGGGCAAGACGGACGGCCCCGATTGCTGGCCAGGCCGAGGGCCCCCCGCTCCCTCCACCTGTGCAGAAATTCGTGCACTGGGCCTCTGGTTTAATAATAAATAGTATTTGCCAAGTGCAGTATTGAATACTTTTATATAGCAACTTCATTCATCTGTCACAATTTACTAAACTTTTATTCTTTTTGTGAAATATGAAAGCTTTTTTTTTCTAATAAGAATTGTTGCAAATGAGATTGTGTATTGGTAGGTAGTGCTTACCACATGTATGCTTGTTAAAAGGTACAGAGGTTTAAAACCCAGACTCTTGTCTAGTAAATATGGGATGATGCCCAGGAATTTGTATGTTAAAAGAGCCCGATTATACCAATTGCATCTTTAAAACAGAGCTTTACATCATCAAATTTTTGTTTTTAAAGAATATTTCTGGCCAGTGTTGCAAAGTGGTTAGAGCATCAGCCCACACCCCCAAGGATCTTGGGTTTGATTCCAGGCCAGGTTGCAGGTTCTATGCCTGGCCCCAGTTGGGGCACATGTGGGAGGTAACCAATGGATGTCTCTCTTACACCGATGTTTTTCTCCTCCCTCCCTTACTCTCTGCCCCCCCTCTAAAAATTAATGGGAAAAATATCCTTGAATGAGGATTAAAAAAAAAAAAGACTTCCTGTCAATATGATTTTAAAAATTATTCTTCTGTACCCCAAGTCAATTTTAATTGTTTTTCAAAGTAAATATTTTTACTTATTTATTTAATCTTACTTATGGTTCATGAGAAAGCACATGTCTGCCAACACAACATAATTTGTGAAATATTTTTTCTTGTAGTTGATCACAGCCGAGTTAAGTTGACTCTAAAGACTCCTTCTCAAGATTCAGACTATATCAATGCAAATTTTATTAAGGTATATATTAGCTTTAAATCTTATTCTGCCATATTTGATGTCTTCCTATATACTAGTTTATTAAATTGTTTTAAATTGACTAAACATTATACTAGCAAAAGAAATAAAAATAAAATCACAGCCCTGACACATTTTTACGTACTTTGCCTTCTAGTGTCCTTTTTCATAAAGATAAGAGTTTTGTCATAGTTTTCTTCTTTTTACCTTAAAGACTTAAAACACTTTACCTATCACTAAATCATTTTCTGTTGTCCCTTTGAGTTTATGTACACAGATGTATATGATCATTCCCTATTGTTAAATCATATAGGTTGTTTCAGTTTTTCTTAATGGTAATATTGCAATGAAAAGTATTATTCTTTTGAAAAATTTCCTAGGATAAATTGCCAGGGCTGAAATTATTGGGTAATACTGATTTAAAATTTTAGAATATAAACTTAAATTTAAAACATTTGGCAGTTGCCACCATTTCAAGTGAGACCCAAAATGTAAGATTAAATATGGTCTTCTTATAGTTAACCTTTGATGAAGAGCAGTTAAATTCTTACATGGTTATCAATAGAGAGACAAATTTAAACTGCTATTTGACTACTTTATTCCATTAGCTGCTCTGTGTTTTTGAATCTCTAACTATATGATAGTATAATTTTAGTTATTTTATATGTGGTGTTTATACAAATTTTAATACAGTACTTTGTTGACAAAAAGTATTAAGTAGTAAGAGTTACGTGGTAAAATTAATATGTCAATATTGAACAGTCAGGGTTTCAAATAAAAACCTATTTTCCCCAACAATTTTACTACAAAACCCAAAACAAATAGGTTAAACAAAAACTAATACAAGTGATTTGCTATTTCAGATATTTTTTCATGTTTACGTTGTTTTATAAACATTTGTTAAAATATTTATAAAAGGACATTTGTTAAAAAGTTCTAGTTTTTAATTGCACTTTATTAACACTGAATTGCATGATTCCATTACATGCTGGTTTAGTATTTTAGTCTGCTATCTTATTTGTTTTATTCTCAGGTTCATTATTAGATACATGTAGTAGGCATGCAATAAACTTTAAAGTTAAGTAAATAATTAAAGGTAGCTGTGGAAGATCTAGCTAAGGAAGAACTGTTAGCTAGTTTTAATTTTGTTTTTAGAATCAAAGGATGTTTTTATGTTTTTGCTATAGTTAACTTTAAGTTAGCATAAGGCAGTTTAATACTAATTCTGTGCACCTTGTCTAATAAATACACAAATGTAATAGCATTTTTCAAAAAGCTGAAGTGAAATGATTATATTTTGTCATGCTTTTATGTACTATAAAAGAAAAATTATTTGAAAATGTTTTTAGGTGAAAACAGTAGTATTAATAAAATTTGAAACCTTGAAATTTAGATAAGGAAATATTTTTGGTGATGATAATGAAATTTGCTTTTAACCATTTTAGGGTGTTTATGGGCCAAAAGCATACGTGGCAACCCAAGGTCCTTTAGCAAATACAGTAATAGATTTTTGGAGGATGATATGGGAGTACAATGTTGTAGTAAGTAATTTACTTTTCACAATCTATTTTGAGAAGTATTACATGTAGTGACTTAGGATGTTTTACTGAATTAAGACATGGAAGCACTTTTTAGCCATAATGATATCTTAATTATAGCTAATGTGTACTAAAAAGCCAGAAACTGATTCTATGATGTCGAATTAATTTAGGTAGAAAGAGGGTGTGATGACACTTTAATCTTGTACTATGTCAGTAACTAATAAGACAGCTCCTAAATACGATGAATTGATAGTCAGATGGATAGAGAGACAGCTATATGATAAGTCAAGTATAGTGAAATATTAATTGTAGAAAATAGATGGTAGTTATATAGTGTTTACTGTAAAATTATTTCCACTTGCTTTATGTTTAAAACAACTATATATATAAAAAGCCAGCGACCAGAATGCTGGAACGACCAGTCACTATAACGCCCACTGTGGCCAGCAAACTGCTTGATCTGGCGTGAGGCTGGCTGGCCAACCTTCCATGACCTCTCCCTTGGGCTGGCCCTGCTCCCAGTTGGCCTCTCTCACCCCAATTAAGGATGGGGCAGCCAGGTAACCCCCTAGCGACCCCTCCCCCTTGCCAGCCCCACCCCTAATTGCCCCTCTTACCCCAGTAGGGGTAGGACAGGCCAGTGAACCTGCAGCCCCTTCCCCTGCCCATCCCCACCCTAGATAGGCCCCCCCACCCCACCTGCCCATGGCCTCTCCCCCCAGCCAGCTCCATCCCCAATCAGACACCCCCCCCCTCCGACTCTGATCAGGGGCAAGGCCAGCAGCTATGGCCCCATTCCCTAGTCGCGCCCCCACCACACACACACACCAGTTGGGGCGGGGACAGCTGGCCCACAGCCAACCCTGCCCCCAATTCCCTCTCTCCCTAATCGGGGGGGGGGCCCACTGGCCAACCTCCTGCTATTTCCTTCAACCTATGCAGGAATTCGTGCACTAGGCCTCTAGTTACATTATAAAAGGTTTGAGTGAAAAAGCAAATGTAAGACCCTTATGTTTAAAGACAGTTGAATGCATTTAACCTTTAGCTAATTTTGCCAAATTTGAAGTCAGATATAAATCTTTAATATTCATAAAATCTAATTTGTTGCTAGAAAGCCCTTTTAACTCATACTTTTCATATTAAAACTACTTGTTTTGGCAGTCCAAGTGTACTTTTGCTCAGAGTAAAAAGTAATTCTTGAAATTTATATTTTATTAAAGAGAGAAAGTTGTGTTTAACTGATAAATTCTTCCTCTTATCCCACCCCCACTTCTTTTTAGATCATTGTAATGGCCTGTCGAGAATTTGAGATGGGAAGGGTATGTATACCTATTAACACTTAAGCTAATTATGGTGTATCCTTTTTGTAACTTTATTTCTATGGATATATATTCGTGGTCTTTTATTATGTTCTTAGCTCTGTAGCTAAAGTAGATGCTATTTTTCTTTTTTGTGTTTAAGTATATCTATACATATGAAAGCCCAGCGACCAGAATGGCGGAATGATTAGAATGACCGGTGCTTATGATGTGCACTGCAGCAGCCAACTGGCCTGATCCAGGCCCCAATCGCTCTTGCCCCCCCAGCAGCCCAGCCCCCTGATTGGCCCCCAACACCCCGATAGGGGGCGGGGCCGGCTGGCCAACTGTTCATGGCCCCTCCCCCCTGCCAGTTGGGCCCAATGGGCTCCCATTGGGGTGGGCCAGCCAGATCCCACTCTTGTACGAATTCGTGCACCGGGCCTCTAGTTTTATTGTGTAATTAAAGTAATAAATGTTTTTGTTGCTTAGTAGTCTTCAAATATGTAATGGTTGGGACAAGTAGAATACTATTTATGGACTGAAGTAGAGAGGTATTTTAAAAATAGGAATAAAATTGAGCAGTGAAAATGAGCCAAATAAAATAATTCTGATTATTACAAATTTATAACTTGAATATTTTTATTTTTCTTCCTTCAAGTACCATTATATTTTTTATTTGTTTATGCTATCTTCAAAGAAAATCCTTTAATCTGAAACTTTTAATAATGGTGCTTTTATATTCTGTACAAGTGAAATTAGTTTCAAATTCTACCTCTTGCATCATCAACTACTATGTCTTCATTGACTGAGGGAGTAACATATTTATAAAATAAATATTAAATAAAATTTTGTGTCCTTTTCTATAAGTGTAACACAAATCAAACTTACAAAACAAGTTATGTGATGATTTGACATTTTCCTTATGCTAATTAATTCATCAACTAAAGTGGGGCCCCTAACCTCTCTGCCTGCCCACCTGATCACCTCTAATTGCCTCTGCGTGATCGCCCCTAACTGCCTTTCCCTGCCAGCCTGATCTCACCCCCAGCTTCTCTCCCTTGCTGGTCTGGTTGATCCCAACTGCTTTCCCCTGTTGGCCTGTTTTCACCCCCTACTGCCCTCCTGTGCTGGCCTGATCTCACCCCCAACTGCCCACCCCTGCCCCTAACTGCCTCTGCTTCATCCCCCACTACTATGACTTTGGAAGGAAGTCAGATGTCTGGAAGATGGCCCGTTGACCAGGTTTAATTAACATATTACCCTTTTATTAGTATAGACATTTTATTAATTTCAGAGATGAAGGGAGAGGGAGCAACAGTTAGAAACATATTTAATGAGAGAGAATTGTTGATCGGCTGCCTCCTGCATGCCTCACACTGGAGACCGATTCCACAACCTGAACATGTGCCCTGACCGGGAAACCTGTGGCCTTCTGGTTCACAGGTCGATGCTCAACCACTGAGCCACCCCAGACCGTTTTTTTTCATTCTTTTAATAAGTTCCCATTGTATATTAGTAATAACACTTGATGAAAAATTTAAGTTGAATTGAGTGCAGGTTTTATGTGTTTGTTTTTTAAATGTTTTTATTGATTTCAGAAAGGAAGGGAGAGGAAAGGGGGAGAGAAATAGAAATGTCAGTGATGAGAAAGAATCATTGATTGATTGCCTCCCGCCTGTTCCTTAATGGGGATCGAGCCCAAAACCCAGGTGAATTGAACCAAGCCCTCCTGATTCATGGATTGATGCTCAATCACTGGACCACACTGGCCAGGCCTATCAAAATCTTTTTGAAACTAAAGAATTTGAAATTGATAATGCTTTGTTAGTAGTAAGCAGTCAGTGACTTAGGGCCTGTTAATTTATTTGATAACCTTGACTTAGAATGTGACCTAATGGAAAGAACATAATTAATGAAATCAAACAAACCTACACTTAACTAGCTTTTTGACCATGATACAGTGAAATGTCTTCTCTGAGCTTCACTTTTCTCACCCTTAACATGAATGATATATGATTATAGGTAGTGCATGTATGGTGTTTAACACATAGCTTTTGATATTAATAGTCATTAGTTCATACCTGAAATATAAATACCAATATACTTTTTGTTACTGTGATATTATTCACACAGCTTCAATTCTTACTAAATTAATCTTGTATAATTTGTTTTCTCTCTGTTTCAAGATGTTAAAACTACCAGGTAGAAGCCCCCAAAAAATTCCTCAGAAATAATTTAATTATTTTTAATCAGTTTCTGTAAACTTTTGGGAAAGGAGGTTTGTACTTTTTAGACTTCTAACATTAATAGTCTTGCTGTAAGTCAAACTAACAATACTAGATAGTTCAAATTTGTTACCTTATGAGCAATATTATCAGCTTATGGTTAATTCCAAGCTGTAGGTAATAATTCCATTTACTATATTTGAAGCTATAGAAATTTAGGAAGAACTGATACATTTCCCATGGCCTGAAAGTTTAAGTTAGATTCTTATTCAAAGGCTTTCATTTTATTGGATCTTCATAAATTGTGTCAGGTCAGATAAATTGTGTCATTTCTTAGCATCAGAATCATTGTATATTCTGTTACATTGGGCTTTCATTTACTTTCATTTTCTAAAATGACCAGCTTTGATATTAGAAAACCAATGAAAACTGAGTGTTTTATTTCTACCTATTTAAAACAGGAAGGTAAGAGGGGAAGCATTACATTTTCTGTAATCCTATATAATAAAAGGCTAATATGCAAATCAACCGAATAGCAAATCACTGTTGCTATGACACGCACTGACCACCAAGGGGCAGATGCTCAATGCAGGAGCTGGCCCCTGGTGATCAGTGTGCTCCCACAGGGGGAGCACCGCTCAGCCAGAAGCCAGGCTCACCACTGGCAAGCGTTGCGGCAGTGGCAGGAATCTCTTCTGCCTCCGTAATAGCACTAAGGATGTTTGACTGACTGCTTAGGCCCACTTCCTGTGGGGAGCAGGCCTAAGCCTTCAGTTGGACATCTCCCGAGGGCTCCCAAACTGTGAGAGAGTGCAGGCCCGGCTGACGGACCTTCTCTCCCCACCCCTTTCCTCCCTGTGCACAAATTTCGTGCACAGGGCCTCTGGTTTCAAATAAAAGTGGATAGTTTAAACTTTGCATTAGGCTTATATTGATGAGTTTTTGCCATTAATAGAACATTTGAAATGTATTGTTATTTAGTACTCACAACAATTGTGTAAGATTAAGATTATTCCCATTTTTACAGGTAAATAAACTAAAGATCAATTAAACAGGAAAATTAGCACTTGTAAAATACTTCTGATACCAAGTAGTATGCTCTTTCCACGATGCCACAGATTTTACATTTAATGAGAATTCAGCCAGATATTAAGGGTGGGATGGCATTTTATAGGCATTAAAGCTTGCCTGGCAACCCTTCATTCGAAATGGATCTTGTGCCAGGCACTTTTTTAAAAGTAGGTTTTATTTTATTTTTTTCCTAGGGGATGATGTTAATAATGTTCTTATGATTAATCTTGGGGAGAACACAGTAACTCATCTTTAAGAACAATTGGGCCCTGGATTGTTCGGCTCAATGGATGGAGCGTCAGCCTGTGAACTGAGGGGTCCTGTGTTCAATTCTGATTGGGGGCACATGCTCAGGTTGCAGGCTTGATCCCCAGTGGGATGTGTGTGGAAGGCAGCCAATCAGTGATTCTCATCATTGATATTTCTATGTCCTTCTCTCTCTCTCTCTTTCTCTTTCTCTCTCTCTCTCTCTCTCTCTCTCTCTCTCTCTCTCTCTGAAATCAATAAAACTATATTTAAAATAGTAATAAAAAAAAACAATTGGACAAGTATTCATTGTCTTAGCTCCTTGCCTACTGCTGGCAATTTTTCTGTTTTCCGGGAAGGAACAACAAGCTAAACATCTGTGCACAAAATATTTATAAAAGTTCAAGAAAAACTATGTCATGGATTACTTACTAACTTTTGTTTTTATTTTGACAACAGAAAAAATGTGAGCGCTATTGGCCTTTGTATGGAGAAGACCCTATAACATTTGCACCATTTAAAATTTCTTGTGTAAGTACCTGTTTATTGTGTATTTTACTTTAATCAGAAAATTGGCATGCTAGCCTGATAAATAATTAAATTATAATATGGTACAAACCCAGTTTTATATAAGTCACACACTCAGTGTTTCCATTGTAAATCTACATTTCATTATACTAAACAAATATTAATAACTTTTTTATATTGCTTTAAAATTTAGAAGTTGTGGGAAGCCGCCTATTGTCTCCACTAGCAAAAAGGTGTGGACAAGGAATCCGGAAGGCTGGTGACCCTTGAAGCCCTGGCAAAGTTCAGAGCTATGCACCCACTGTTTAGTTGAGATAATGGTAGCTGAAGCAACTTCCCCACCAGATAGTCCTATAAATCCTTATTGATAAGATAGTCTGTGTGTTACTGGAACTTGCCTGCCTAATGGGCTATGAGTGTATCCCAAACTGAATAAAAGGATAGCAAGGCCAGAGCAGTGTGTAGTCCTCCCCTTAGAGGTAGACTCCCACCTGGCCCCCATTTCCCAAATTAATTCTTATCTAGTTTCTCTTCATTTTGTGTGTGGCCTTCTCCAGAACCTGAACCCTAAACAGGTACCCTGAACCATGCGAGACGTGAAAGGGGCTACCACAGAAGTTTTTGGAATGACTTCATATAAATCACTTGTACCTTATGTTAATTCTCTGTTAGTCTTTGATTATAAGTTGATAGTGTTTATTATATAAGAGTAAATGGAGTAACTGTCCTCTGGGTGATCTATTTGAAACCCTTGATGACTGACATGTAGTTTATCATGTTAATCTTACATATCTGTTACTCTCTCCAGAATGTTCTAATTACATACAAAGATAGGTTTAAGAATTGCCATGCTAGACGTAAAGATTGATCTTTGTGGCAGACAATTTGATAAGAAACTTAAAATATATAACTATTTAATGAGCTCTGGAAATGAATTAAATTGAAGTCCTAAAAATAACATGAGACAAATCTGAGAAAATGAATTTTTAAAAAATGAGGGGAAAAATAGTAAAATATAAGCAAGTTTTAAAATAGAAACAATAATTTGCTTTGGGTTACACATGGTGGCACCTTTTTTAGTGACCTAAAGGAAGTGTATTTTCTTATTTACTCAATTCAAAAGATCCAGGATTGAGCAAAGGGGAAAATTCAGTAACTTACCTATATTAGTCAGGCCTTTCTGGAGAAAGAGAACCAATATCATGTGCATCTATAAAAGGAAAGAGATTAATTATTTGGAATTGGCTTACATTATTATGGAGGCTGGCAGGTCCAAAATCTGCAGGGTGGTGGGTGAGTGAACTGATGTTCCGTTCTGGTACAGACAGTCTGTTGTAGAACCAGGAAGAACTGATATTGCAGGTGAAAGCAGTCTGTTGGATAATTCTCTCTTACTTGGGGGGAGTCTGCTCCTTTTGTTCTATTTAGGCCTTGACTAATTAGATAAGGGCCACCCATGTTATAGAGGGCAATCTGCTGTATCTAAAGTCTACTGATCGAAATATGAATCTCACCCAAAAACACCGTCACAGAAACACCAAGAATAGTGTTTGATCAAATATCAAACATTTGATATTAATCACTCAATGGTCCAGTCAAGTTGACACATAAAATTAACTATCACATTCCCCATCTCAGAATTGCTTGCTTTTTACTTTGTTTTTCATGGTTCAGTGATAAACAATTTCTATGATTTTACTTGTCATTGGTGAGTTCAAGAAAGTCCATATGATTTATTTGTACTTAAAACTTGAGAATTCCTCTGATGCATACCCAAAACTTAGTGCTTCCTAGGTTGATATAGAAAGGACTCAACTTACGTTACACAGTCCAGGAAGTATTCTACAATATTAAGTCCAGTACTGTGCAGTGTGCTTGCGTTGAACATTTGCAAATTTTAATGTAATAACTGTACTCAGTGTTATAATTCAGGTGAAAATACATAGTGCTTAACATTCAACAATAAAACAACTTTAAAATTTTCAACATAGTTTCTAATTTGAAAAAAAGATGAATTTTTGGGTAATTTTTCAATTGAACTAAAAATAATTACAAAGTCCTTGATGAGGTTTGATTTGATTAGTAACAGTTGGTTGATTTGTCAGCATTGGGATTGATTCTTGTTGAAGAAACAAAATTTTTCTTGTAAGATGCAAGATAATTTGGCTTGGCTGGTGTGTGTCAGTGGTTGAACATCAACGTATGAACTAGGCAGTCACACTTTGATTCTTTTTTTTTTTAAATTTATCTTTATTGTTCAGATTATTACAGTTGTTCCTCTTTTTTCCCCCCATAGCTCCCCTCCTCCCATTTCCCACCCCAACTACTGTCCTTGCCCCCCGCCCACTGTCCTCATCCACTGGACATTTATTGTCCAGTCTCTTCACGCACCCCCAACACCCTTAACCCCCCCAAAATTGTCCATCCACTCCATTCTATGCCTCTGATTCTATTCTATTCACCAGTTTATTCTGTTCATCAGGTTTTTTATTCACTTGATTCTTAGATTCACTTGTTGATATATATTTGTTGTTCATAATTTTTACTTTCCTTTTTCTTCTTCCTCATTCTCAAAGGATACCTTTCAGCATTTCATATAATATTGGTTGGGTGGTGATGAACTCTTTTAGGTTTTTCTTGTCTGTGAAGCTCTTTATCCGACCCTCAATTCTGAACGATTGCTTTGCTGGGTAAAGTAATTTTGGCTGTAGGTTCTTGCTATTCATCACTTTGAATATTTCTTGCCACTCCCTCTGGCCTGCAGTGTTTCTGTTGAGAAATCAGCTGACAGTCGTATGGGTGCCCCCTTGTAGGTAACTAACTGCTTTTGTCTTGCAGCTTTTAAGATTCTCTCCTTGTCTTTTGCTCTTGGCATTTTAATAATGATGTGTCTTGGTGTGGTCCTCCTTCGGTTCCTTTTGTTTGGAGTTCTCTGCGCTTCCTGGACTTGGAAGTCTATTTCTTTCACCAGGTGGGGGAAGTTTTCTGTCATTATTTCTTCAAATAGGTTTTCAGTATGTTGCTCTTTCTCTTCTTCTGGTACCCCTATAATTCTGATGTTGGTGCGCTTGAAGTCCCAGAGACTCCTTACACTATCTTCATACTTTTTGATCCTTTTTCTTTTTTCTTCTTTTCTTTTTTCTTTTTGCTTTTCCCGCTGGGTGGGTTTTGCTTCTTCATATTTCATATCTTTGACTTGCTTCTTGCGATCCTCTCGTCTACTGTTGGATGTCTGTATAATATTCTTTATTTCAGTCAGTGTATGCTTAATTTCTAGTTGGTCCTTTATCATATCCTTGAAGGTCTCATTAGATTCATTGAGGATCTCACTAAATTTATCGGCGGTCTCACTAAATTTATCGGCAGTCTCTAGAAATTTCTTGAAAAACCTAATAACCGTGGTTTTGAACTCTATATCCTGTCGTTTTCTTTCCTCCATTTCTGTCATTTGTGACCTGTTTCTTTGTTTCTGCATTTTGGCTGCTTCCCTTTCTGAGTTAGGCGATCACTGCGAGGAATTAACCTCTAATCCACTTGGTTATGAGAGTCAGCTGTGTCTACAGTGGGAGAACTTCTGTGCTGGAGACACCCTTATGGGCAAGAGTTGTTTCAGTGGGGCTTTTATGCTCACTGCATCTGCCCTGAGTGTGTTCCTGTGGATCTGTTTTGTTTAGGTTAGTCCCACTCTGGCCACTGGGTGAGGCTGGCTCCTGTATCTTTAAGGAGGTGTTGATTAAGCCTTTGCCTTAGGCTACTCAGTCTTTTATATGCAAAAGCCTCTGATGCAGCTTGGGAGGGGCGGGGCCTTGGGGAGTTTGCAGGGCAGGGCAGAGCAAATAGCTATGGCGCTTCTCAGCCCTGTGCTGAGAGACACCAGGTCTCTGTGTCCCATGGTAATTGCTGCAAGCAACGCTGAGAGAAACCTGCTTTGGATTTCCTCCCGGTGCCAGTCAGTTCCCCTTCTCCGGGTGTCTGGGTCCTCAGAAACTCGCCTGGAACTGGAGTTCAGAGCCGCTGGGAACTTGTGGCTCTCTCCGTTTTGGAAAAGAACTGTGTCCTCCGGTGCCAGCCCTCTCCCCGAGCGCGCGCCTCCGTACCTCTGTACTTTGCTTCCGCCGCTCCTCTGAGTCTCAGACTCTTTTCTAGTTGTAGGATTTCCACTCAGCCAGCCTTCCTGTGGGTGCGAGTGGTGTCCGTGTGTTCTTTTCGTGGTTTTTCTGAAATAGTTGTTCACGGCTGCATTTACGGTGTTTACCTTATGCCGCCATCTTGCTGTCTCTACCACACTTTGATTCTTAATCAAAGCAGATGCCTGGGTTGTGAGCTCAGTCTCCAATGTGGGTTGTGTAGGAGGCAGCCAATCAGTGATTTTTTTTTTCTTTTTTTTAAATATATTTATTGATTTTCTTACAGAGAGGAAGGGAGAGGGATAGAGAGTTAGAAACATCGATGAGAGAGAAACATCGATCAGCTGCCTCCTGCACACCTCCTACTGGGGATGTGCCCGCAACCAAGGTACATGCCCTTGACTGAAATTGAACCTGGGACCCTTCAGTCTGCAGGCCGATGCTCTATCCCCTGAGCTAGACCAGTTAGGGCCCAATCAATGATTTTCATCATTGATGTTCTTATCTCTCTCTCTCTCTCTCTCTCTCTCTCTCTCTCTCCCTCTCCCTTTTTCTCTCTGAAATCAATAAAAAAATATTTTTTTTTAAAAAAAGGAAGGTAATTTGTCTTGCGATTGTTTCAGACAACTTAGGATTTATTATCACTGATATAAACAAAAATCAAATTTAGAAACACGTTGGAGAAAGTAACCTTAGTAAGTGACTTGATTATTTGACAGAGTTTGAGACGAAGGAAGGACAGTATCAGGAGATCAGGAGCTCTTGGTTGGGAATGAGGAGAGTAAAGTGTCAGTGGAAGTGAGAGGAGTGGCTAGCAGGAGCTTAGTTAGGGATCACAGTTGCTGTATGTAATCCACTTAGAACAAATGTTGGCACACTGTCTATGGGTAAATCTAACCACTACCTGATTAATAAACAAAGTTTTGTTGGAGTACAACCAGGCCCATTAATGTACATATTTGTCTATCACAGTAGCAAAGTTGAGTAGACAGAGACTTTATGGCTTGCAAAGCCAAAAATATTTATTAGCTTTATAGGCAAAAAAATATTAAGTCTTGGGCCAGTGTTTTTATTCATACTCATTTTAGATGAAAGTAAACAAAAATACTTCTCCCTTAATGTTATTTGAAAAGTTCTAAGTAAATTAGGATGACTTTAAAAATTAAAGCAGAATAATATTGGATTTTTTAAATGAATAAAACAGAGTATGTTGCTCTTGACAGTCATTGCCTATGGTTTTAACTACTGAGGTGTAAAGCATAGTTTGCTTAGGGGCAAACTGACAAAGTTTTCTTCTAATACTTTGACAAATGGTAGTAAAAGACTTTTAAAGTGGTAATGTTATCCTTAATCAGAATAACAATTTGGCAATTTCTGAGAGTATCCTTCCTTCTAGAGTTGGCATCCAGTTAACAGAGTTGAGTGTTAAGTAAGGAAAGTAAAGCTTTATGGAAAGATGTAATGGTTGAAGATGGTAGTAGGTACTAAGAAGTGACATTTTGTCTGTATTATTTCTATTACATAATTCTGGTGATGTTTGTTACTTTACTGGAAGATTGAGTTTTAGCTAAATAATTAGTTAATAGATACTTCTATATACGCCACCCTCTTTCTCTTCAACTATGCGGTAGTGTCCTCAGCAGATGCAGAGTTGCAGATCTTTGTGAAAACCCTCACTGGCAGGACCATCACCTTTGAGGTTGAGCCCAGAAACACCTTGGAGAATACCAAAGTAAAATTCAAGACAAGGAGGGCACCCTGCCTGACCAGCAGCATCTGATTTTTTTGGGGCAAATAGCTGGAGGATGGCTGCACTCCCTCAAACTTCAGAAAGAGTCCACCCTGGCTTGGTGCTTTGTCTGCAGGGTGGCAGCATTGAGTCGTCTCTGTGCCAGCTCACTCAGAAGTACAATTGCAGAATGAACCAAGATGGCGGCATGAGGTATATACCTAAATGCACAGCCTCCACAACTACATTATAGAAATACAACTATACAGATAAACGGCCATCCTCCAGAACCAAGGGAAGGGAAGTGTTACATCTAGAAGGCAAGAGGAGTGCTTTGAGACTGAACAGAAGCTCCCCGCGCCCAAGGTACGGACACGCGAAACGGAGGCGGCGGCGCACGGCGGGGCGGGTGAAAGGGAGCAGCGGCGGTGATCGGGTCCGCGGCTTGGAAGATTATAAACCCCCGGTTCGCACTGAATGCAACGAGGGCTGTAGGGCAATGGGGCGGCGGAAGACCAGTGGCGTTCTGGCAATGCTATTCGCAGCAATCACTGACCCGGAGATTGGGGACTGAGAACCGTGCGCAGACCCCAGGGCTTGGAGAAGCCAAACCCGGTAGAAACTGCTGCATCCGCAGAGGGGACACCATTGTGAGTCGCTCCACCCCCGGTGATTCTGAGACCCCGCCCCATCCCACCTACAACCCCGCCCAAGCTCTGCGCCTGCCTGCCTGCATCATAACCTAAGGGTCTGCAGCTGAGACAGAACTCCAATGATCCAAACTCCAAACAACGAGGAGAAAGGCCTGCAGGTCATTTCCCCACAGTGATACCTCCCAGTGATAACTACAAGACTGTGCACCCAGCTTTCAAAGGCGTACAACAAGAGTGTCCACCCCAGGTGATTGGGGAGGCTGAATCACTGGGCCCTATATAGGACACCTAGCACAGAAAGCCAAAATGCGGAGACTAAGAAACAGGTCACAAAAGACAGAAATGGAGGAACGCAAACGACTGGATATAGAATTCAAAACCACAGTTATTAGGTTTTTCAAGAAGTTTCTAGAGACTGCTGATAAATTTAGTGAGACCCTCGAGCATATGAAAAAGAACCAGCTAGAAATTAAGTATACACTGACTGAAATAAAGAATAATATACAGAGATCCAACATCAGACAGGAGGATCGCAAGAATCAAGTCAAAGATATGAAATATGAAGAAGCAAAACCCACCCAGCCAAAAAAGCCAAAACAAAAAAACAAACAAACAAACGAAAAATCAAAAAGTATGAAGATTGTGTAAGGAGTCTCTGGGACAACTTCAAGCGTACCAACATCAGAATTATAGGGCTACCAGAAGAAGAGAAAGAGCAACATATTGAAAACCTATTTGAAGAAATAATGACAGAAAACTTCCCCCACCTGGTGAAAGAAATAGACTTCCAAGTCCAGGAAGCGCAGAGAACTCCAAACAAAAGGAACCAAAGGAGGACCACACCAAGACACATCATTATTAAAATGCCAAGAGCAAAAGACAAGGAGAGAATCTAAAAGCTGCAAGAGAAAAGCTGTCAGTTACCTACAAGGGGAAACCCATACGACTGTCAGCTGATTTCTCAACAGAAACACTGCAGGCCAGAGGGAGTGGCAAGAAATATTCAAAGTGATGAACAGCAAGAACCTACAGCCAAAATCACTTTACCCAGCAAGGCTATCATTCAGAATTGAAGGTCGGATAAAGAGCTTCACAGACAAAAAAAAGTTAAAGGAGTTCATCACTACCCAGCCAGTATTATATGAAATGCTGAAAGGTATCCTTTGAGAAGAGGATGAAGAAAAAGGAAAGTAAAAATTATGAACAACAAATACATATCTATCAACAAGTGAACCTAAAAATCAAGTGAATAAAAAATCTGATGAACAGAATAAACTGGTGAATAGAATAGAATCAGAGGCATAGAAAGGGAGTGGACTGACAATTTTCGGGAATAAAGGGTGTTGGGGGTGCGGGAAGAGAATGGACAATGATCGTACACCTATGGATGAGGACAGTGGGGCGGGGGACAGAGGGTGGGGTGGGAAATGGGAGGAGGGGAGCTATGGAGGGAAAAAAGAGGAACAACTGTAATAATCTGAACAATAAAGATAAATTTTAAAAAAAGAAAAAAAGAAGTACAATTGCAACCTGTTACACCTGCCCGCACCTCTGCACTGTCAACTGGCAGAAGAAGTGCAGCCACACCAACAACTTGTGCGCCAAGAAGATTAAATAAGGCCCCTCTACCACCTCTTCAGCCCACATAATGGCCTTGTGCCTCAATCCCATGGCCCTGAGGCCTCAATAAAGTTTCCCTTTTGTTGAATGGGGGGGAAAAAAAATAAATAAATAAATTAAATTAAATATATATATATATATAGCTTAAGCTCATGGCTAGGTACACCAAGTAATTGTTAATTTTAGTGTGTAGACTTCATGAGGTTCTTGTTTCCTTTGGTGAGTACTGTATGTTTTAATGTTACTGACTCACAAGTGTTTCTTTCTTTATTTAGGAAGCTGAACAAGCAAGACCAGACTACTTCATTAGGACACTCTTACTTGAATTCCAGAATGTAAGTATTTTTCATTTAGAAATAATTTCTAAGGATAACTTTTTGAAAGATTATTGTATTACTTTTTAGAGAGAGAGGAAAGAGGAAGAGAGTAACATCGATGTGAGAGTGAAACATCAATCTGCCCCCTGCACATTCCCTACCGGGTATCTAGCCAGCAACCTGGGCATGTGCCCTGAATGGGAATCAAACCAGGAGTCTTTCACTGCATGGGATCGCCCAACCAACTGAGCCACACCAGCCAGGACTCTAAGGATAATTTTTAAAGAGAAGGCATAAGTAATATATACTATCTTACATAGTTAAGGAGACTTAAAAAAGTTTTAGTTATGTTCAATAATGAAGAAAATCAGAGTAATGTTTTATCTAGTATCTTGGGCTTTATGCTTATAAAATTATATAATGTAATATAAATAATAATACTATCTAATAAATAGGGAATATGCTAATTGACCCTCACACCATCTCAAAGATGGTGGTGCCTACAGCCAATAAGGAGGGAATATGTTAATTGACTGCCCCACCCTCAAAGATGGCAGCACCCCACTGGCTGTGGAATATTGGTCAAATTGCTTAATCTCATTGTGCCTCAATTTCTTAATCTAAAAATGAAAATCATAATATTAATAATTCATAAGAATTAAGTTAACCATTGTAAAGTTCTTTATATTTGTGGCACATAGCAAGTGCTCACAAGTCCCCCAGTCCCCTCAGCCCTCCAGCCACCCAGGGCCAGCCTGAGGTGCAGGCAAGCCTCGGATGGCTGCTGCCCAGCCACTCAGGGCTGCCCGAGGCTCAGGGAACCAGAGCTGGCTGAGGCTTGTGCTGCTGGCAGTGGCAGTAGCAGAGGTGTAATGGGGCATCACCTTCCCCTGATCACCAGATTGCCTCCTGCCCCTGAGGGCTCCAGACTGTGAGAGGGGGCAGGCTGGGTGAAGGGAACCCTCCCTCCATTGCATGAATTTTCATGCACCGGGCCTCTAGTAAAATAAATAAAGTAAGATAAATTTTAACTAATTTAGAACAGCTCTTCTGAAATTAAATTTACTGTATTTGGAATAGTTGGTTTCTTTGCTGCAAATGTATTCTGTTGCAATAGCATATTACAGCATTATTTAGGTAATTATTACCCACTTTTACAGTTTATAGTATTTAGAAAGAGACAAACTACCATCAAACTTAAGTCATCATTTAGATACATATGCTTTCACTCAAGGGCCCTTGACTTCAGTGTTTCAGAGCCATATGGAATGATAATTTGTCTAGGGAGAAATCGAAGAAAAAATCTGATGGCCATTAGAGAATGCTTGTCAACTTCTTCCTCAATTTCTCTATTTATATTAGCTTAATTTTAAAACCATATTATATAATTTAGCTTGACATAAAGTTCATCATTCTTCTCCAACTAATGCATCTGTAAACATACTTACAACTCCTACTTTGCTGTTTATAAGAAAACATGGTATTAGTACTCTTTATTTCCCATTCTGACTTGACTAATCATGTTCCTTTAGTTGAGTTGTGTAATATAATAAAAGAGTAACATGCAAATTGACCGTTACCTGAGACACCTAAGCCATGCCCACCAGCCAAGCCACGTCTCCCAGCCAACCAGAGCGGCTGTATGCAAATTAGCCCAGCCAAGATGGAGGCCAGCAGCCATGGAGCTAGAGCAAACCAGAGGCTTCTGTTGCAACTGCCTGCCTAGGCTGGCTGAGCTTCTGCTCACGGCCAGGCCCACCAGCCAATCAGAGCGGCTGTATGCAAATTAACCCAGCCAAAATGGAGGCTGGCAGGGCGGCTCTGCACTGGGAGCCAACGCGGCCGGCATAGCTGTGCCAGGTGTGTTAGCTCAGTGGGGAGGTGGTCCGGCCTGGGGCCTCCGCGGGGCGTCCATTAGCACCTGTTCCAGGTCCGCTGCCTGGCTCCACTCCCTGGGGGCCTCCTCAGGCCGTCCAAGAGTGCCCGTCCGGGGTCCACTGCCTGGCTTCGCCCCCTGGGGGCCTCCTCGGGGGCATGCGGGAGCACCCGTCCAGGGTCCGCTACCTTCATCTGCCCCCCAGGGGCCTCCACAGGGCATGCGGGAGCATCTGCTGCACAGTGCGGAGCATCCAAAGCCAGTCCGCTGCCTGGCTCCACCCCGGGTGTGTTTGTTCAGCAGCAGGGCCCCACTGAGGGATCCTGCACCAGCATCCGCCCCTGGCTCGCCAACCAGCTCTGCGCCAGGTGTGTTTCCTCAGCGGTGGGGGCCCACCAGGCGTGTGCAATCATGGGCCCTCCAGTGGGAAATGTCCAGGCCTGCACTCACCAGCCCTCCCACCCCCAGTGCATGAACCCTGAAGGGGCTGTGGACAGCCTGAAAATGGCCTCAGCCCCTCGCCCAGGCTGGCCAGGCATGCCAGTGGGTGGACATCTCCCCCTAGGTGTCCCAGACTGGAAGAGGGCACAGACTGGGCTGAGGGACCCCCACCCCCCAAGTGCACAAATTTTTGTGCACGGGGCACCTAGTTTATTATAATTTGGTTGCTACTTTTAATTTTATAGTGATAATGATAGGTACCTTACTAAATTTCAGTAATGTATCAGGCATTTCAAATAGTGGTTATCTCCATTGCACATTAATAAAGATACAGAGTCTTTAACAAGTTAACTAGGTTACCTAAAGTTATTCAGTAAATGGCAGAAATAGAATTTGAATACAGTTTTAATCTGGATTCAGAGCAGATGTTCTTTCAGTAAAACACTTAAAATAACCATTCTCAAGGTTTTTTCGTAGCAGAACTCTTACATTCTTAAAAATTACTGAAGATTCAAAGATCTTTTGTTTGTGTGGGTTATATCTTTCAATATTTACTATATTGAAAATTTAAACAGAAGAAAACTTAAAAGCATGAATACACAAGCATATATTCTATTAGCTGTCAAAGTGATCGCATCATTGTAAGTCAAGTAGTCTTGGGAAGACTCTGCTGTACACATATGAGAGAATGAGAGTGAAAAGCAAATAGAGAATACATTAGTACTACTATGAAAATAGTTTAAAACTCACAGATCCTCTGTAAGTGTCAGGGGTTGGGAGTTCCCCCATACATACTGACTAATCTGAAAGGGTGTTTGGGGTTGAACAGATTCATTTCTAATTTTCTTTTTTGGTTTCAATATTCTATGAGTTTTCTATTGCAGTAGATTCTAACATAGTGCTTATGATATACTAGAGGACTGGTGCACAAAAATTTGTGCAGTGGGGGGAGAGGGGTCCCTCAGCCTGGCCTGTGCCCTCTCACAGTCTGGGACCCCTCGGGAGATGTCCACCTGCTGGTGTGCCTGGCCAGCCTGGGTGAGGGGCTGATGGCTGTTTGCAGGCTTGCCAAGCCCCCCAGTGGGGACCCTCATCCCATGGGGGTGTGGCCTGCCTGGGTGAAAGACTGAGGGCCATTTTCAGGCTTCCCACAGCCCTTTCAGGGTTTGGGTCCCTACTGGGGTGCCTGGCTGGAAACAGGTATCTGGGATTTATTTAATTTCTATAATTGAAACTTTGTTGCCTTGGTCCCCCTCTCGAAGCCTGGGTTGCCCCTGGCAACCGAAGGTCCCAGCCTGGCAGGAATCTGGGGTTTGTTTATCTTCTATAATAGAAACGTTGTAGCCTTGAGTAGAGCTCAGGGTCTGCAGAGCCCTGGCTTCCTCCATTGCCCAGGGCAACTCCGGCTACATGGCTGCCATCTTAGTTAATTTGCATATTTGATTCTGGTTGGTTGGTGGGCATGGCCTGTGGATGTAATGGAGTGGGGTCAATTTGCATATTACTCTTTTATTAGAGTAGATTGTTCATCCACTTAATGCTCTGGATTAATTAAATAGTATATACAGTATAATGTTTAAAGAGCATGCTCTGGAGGTAAGACTGCCTGAATTCATATCCCACATTGGTCACTTGCTATGAAATGTTAAACAGGTTATTTAATCATTGTATATCAGTTTTCTTACCTATAAAATGAGAATAGTATTAACAGTACCTTTCTTTTGACATTATATGGCAATTAAGAACTAGGTAGATGATAAATAGTCAATAAATGTAGACTATTACTAATTTTCTTTAAATGTTTTTATTGCTTTGTTTTTAGAGAGAGGGGAGGAGAGAGAGAGAGAGAGGGAGGGAGGGAGGGAGGGAGGGGGAGAGAGAGAGAGAGAGAGAGAGAGAGAGAGAGAGAGAGATTGGTTGCCTCCAGTACACATTCCAACTGGGGATTATTCCCACAACCTAATTTGTTTTTTTAATGTAATACTGAATGCCATATAACTATCTTGAAATGGCAGTAAAGTGAGATATGCAGCTTTTCTATATGTTTTACAATTTACAAATGTATTTTCATAATTATTGAATTTTTGTTATTCTTGAAGGAATCTCGGAGGCTATATCAGTTTCATTATGTGAACTGGCCAGACCATGATGTTCCTTCATCATTTGATTCTATTCTGGATATGATAAGCTTAATGAGGAAATACCAAGAACATGAAGATGTGCCTATTTGTATCCATTGCAGGTACAGAAGAATTTTCAAAATACTGAAATACTTTGGAATATAGGTGACCTTATAATATGGGTGATATATTTTATTTTGGAGCCTAATTTTTGAATTTGCATTAGGTTATTTTACAGATTCCCAAATCATAAAAGCTATCTGAATCCAGAGGTAATTTTTCTTCTCTAAATCTCTAATTTACATTAGCTTATTTTTTATTGATTGGTTGATTTTTTACAGAGAGGACGGGAGAGGAATAGAGAATTAGAAACATCAGTGAGAGAGAAACATCGATCAGCTGCCTCCTGCACACTCCCTACTGGGGATGTGCCCGCAACCAAGGTACATGCCCTTGACCGGAATCGAACGTGGGACCCTTGAGTCCGCAAACCGACGCTCTATCCACTGAGCCAAACCGGTTAGGGCACATTAGCTTATTTTATAAAACTTCCATAGTACTTATTTCATAAAACTGGTATCAATTTATCTCTTTAAGTGATTTGGATATTTACTGGTTAATTCAGTAATTAAATGGAATACTAAAGTAATTTTTTATCTAACTGATCTGATTGTAAAGCCTACATTAGTAAAAGGACTGCTTTTTTATTTTTGGGCCAGAAAAGGTGACTTGTTCATGGAGATGTGACAGTCAGTTAACAAATTGATTAATTTAAAAATATTATTATGTTCCTGGCTGCTGGCTCAGTTTAGTGTGTTGTCCTGTACATCAAAAAGCTCCCAGTTTGATTCCCACTCAGAGCACATTCTTGTTGTTTTGATCCCCAGGGCTTGTATAAGAGGCTACTGATTAGTGTTTTTCTCTCACATATCTCCCCCACCTCCCACTTCCTCTCTCTAAAAACCAATAAAAGTGTATCCTTGGTGAAGATTTAAAAACTTTTTTTTTTCTGTAGTTAATTTAGTGGTTAGTTGACCTTTTAATCAAGTAGTTGCCTGGTTAAAAAGAAAAAAGACCTATTTAATTGTAAAATTAAAAGATAAAGCAAATTCTTTGACTTCTTTACAAATTACTTGAAATTATAAACAGTTTAAACATCCAGTTGCAAAATCTTTGGGCACAACTGTAATTATTGATTTGTTTTTATTGATTTGGGAGAGAGAGGAAGGTAGAAGGGAGTGAGAAACGTTGATGTGAGAAACATCAGTCAATTGACTCCACTATGTACTCTGGACCAGGAACCGAGCTGGTGAACTTTCAGTGCACCGATGCTCAAGCAACTGAGCATACTGCCCAGGGCAGAAAATAGATCTACAAGTGGGATATCTAGCCCTGACCGGTTTGGCTCAATGGATAGAGTATCGGCCTGCTGACTGAAAGGTCCCAGGTTCGATTCCCGTCAAGGGCATGTACCTTGGTTGCGGGCACATCCCCAGTGGGGGGCGTGCAGGAGGCAGCTGATCGATGTTTCTCTCTCATTGATGTTTCTGGCTCTCTGTCCCTCTCCCTTCCTCTCTGTAAAAAATCAATAAAATATATTTTAAAAGACTAAAAGTGGGATATCTACGTCAAAGGATATGAAATTTTTAATTCTTTTAATATATATTATTAAATTTGTTGTCCATAAAGCTCATTTAATTATAAATATTCCTACCACTGCCAGTTTGTGTGAGTGCATATTTCTCCAGAGTTGCACCGATACTTCGTTTTAATGCCTGTGATAAGCAAGCTTTCCCTTTTTTATTTTATGTCATTTATGTCCTTTGTGAATTGCTTGTTTGTGTACATTGCCAGTTATTTTATAGTATTAGTCATTTATCTCTTTTCTTTTTAAATATCTTTTATTGATTTTTTATAGAGAGGAATGGAGAGGGATAGGATAGAGAGTTAGAAACATCAATGAGAGAGAAATATCGATCAGCTGCCTCCTGCACACCCCCTAACTGGGGATGTGCCCGCAACCAAGGTACATGCCCCTGACCGGAATCAAACTGGGACCTTTCAGTCCGAAGGCCGACGCTCTATCCACTGAGCCAAACCGGTCAGGGCTCCATCTTTAATTTTTTTTATGATTAAGGTTGTAGGTAAGAATTCACTTTTTGTTTTCCATTTTTTTTTTTTTTTAAGCTAACTTTCCCTGTATCATTGTGTGGTCTAGTCTTTCCCGTTTGATTGGAGAATCCACTATTATGTAATAAATACATATGCTCAGATCTGTTTCTGAACTTTCTGTTGTGTTTCATTTATCTAGTTGTCTATGTCTCCATATTTATTACACTTTTAACCATCAAGTTTTAAATATATATTATTTAGCCCTTGTAATTCTTGACTGTAAAATTCTAGAAATGTTTTAGAAATGTGTGAAATTGACAAATGTCTCAATTTAAAATGAATATTATTTATATTCATTATTAAGAGCTTTTTTAAATCATACCAGGTTGCTTATAGTGTACTTTATCAAAACTTTCTGGATTAGGTTTGACAAACTACTTATATTTTTGGAATGAATTTATCTCTGCAAGGTATTTTGTTAACTAAGGTTTTTTGAGGTAGAATTAGATTTCCACAGTAAAGGCTCCTAGGTATTCTGTGAGTCACTCTTGAAAGTTCTTTAAACTTAATAAAAACAAGATCTAAATACTAATGATAAGGTGCACATACAGTACTTTAAGTACTATAATAAGTAGGGTTTTGTCAAATTTCTTTAAAAATGTTTTGCTCCTAAATACATTAACATGCTTTTTATTTTACAGTTTTTTTTTATCACAAAAATTAAATTGTGTTTTCAAACTTTGTATTCATAGTGCAGGCTGTGGAAGAACAGGTGCCATTTGTGCCATAGATTATACGTGGAATTTATTAAAAGCTGGGGTAAGAATATTTTTATGTAATATTATATCCAGTTGATCTAGTATGATTTTCAAATATATTGACTAATTGCAATAAATTACAGCATATGTTTTGTTACTTTTTTAGAAGTAGCTTTGCTTTATATGAATTACAGGTTAGCAAAATGGTATAAATGATGCATTTTACTTGAGATAATACAGCAAGGTAAACATGTCACCCATTTGTTCTGTGTGAATTAATACCTACATTAGGGATGTAAAGTCTGCATTGACTTTTCAAAATACAGAAAACTCGTTGGCCAAACTGCCCAGATTAATATTCTGGTTCCGTCATTGACCAGCTGTGGAATTTTGGTCAAATTGCTTAATCTCATTGTGCCTCAATTTCTTGATTTAAAAATGGAAACCATAATATTAATAATTCATAAGAATTAAGTTATCCACTGTAAAATTCTTTATATGTGTAGCACATAGCAAATGCTCAGTTTAGTGTTCGTTTTTATTACTATCACTGCTATTATTACCACTACTATTTTCAAAAAATTATGTATAGTACCATGGAGGATATAAAGTTAAGTAAGACACAGCTCTCATGGATTTGAAAAACACAATTCTCCTTATTATACGTAGATTTGGTTCATTTGTTGATTCTATAATATGCTGGTTTTCTATGCAATAGGGAAAAGCTTTTAATTGCTCATAGCTTTATGATTTCCCAGAATATGTCAATCTATATCTTGTATAAAATATGATTAATAATATTTTATTTCTTCTTTTCACCTTTTGTTCTTTTTCTTTCCCTTGTCAGTTTTCACTTTTGCTATGGAATATTTAAATTTTAGACAATTTCTGATAAAACCCTTTGGGATTAAGTTTTTTTTTTTTGTATTCCTCAAAATTAATCTAATGCTCAATTGAAAACTTGTAAGTGAATGAAATTTAGGTAGGATTCTATCACATTTTAACATAAAAGTCAGAAATTAAAATTGGCTTTGGAAGAGGCATTTAGATGAATAGCAGCAAGCAAAATAAACTTCTGATCATTTCAAAAGTTGTATTTTTTTTTAACATAGTCCCCATTTGATTCAGTTTGACTTAACGTAAATATAGTCTTGGGCCATAGGTTAGGACTTGATGTAAAAATCTTTTGATGGGCCCTGGCCAGGTGGCTTAGTTGGTTACAGTCCACCCGATATGCCAAGGGTTTCAGATTTGATATCCGGTCAGGGCACATGCATCAATCAATCAATGAATGCATAAATAAGTGGAACAACAAATTTCTCTCTCATCATAAATAAATTTTTACAAATTAAAAAGAAATATTTTTATATATGCAAAGACTCCCAGGCAGTAAATATGGAAATTGTTCTTAACTCTTCTGTCTTCTTTATCACTTCAAAATATTCTTATTGATTCCTAATTTCTAATAGTTTTGCCTTGGAAATGTGCTTGCAATCTGTTTCTGCCTTTCTATATTTTTTGATATTGCTATACCTCTACCAAGTTTCTCTTCTTTTCAGAATGCCATCTTCCTTGCTACAAAAGTTGCTTGAATATAAAGTTTGCTCACGCCAGTGTTGCATACTTCAGTAGTTCTAATTACAAATGTACAAAAGAATTGCCTAGGATAATCAGTCTCCAGGGGTGTAGTTGAGAGATTTGATTTTTCCTAGCTCTCTTAGCTGGTTCTTAGTTAGCTAGCCCAGGAAACATTGGGCTGTGGAATGAGCTTAAAATCTATTATGTTTACCGTATTTTCTGTCATATAAGATGACTTTTTAACCCAGGAAAATCTTCTCAAAAGTCGGGGGTCATCAATAGAGCCAGACAGAGACCGCAAGTGTCTCCAGTTGGCTCCTTTTTGTGCCGCATACAGTCTCTGTCCAGACTTTTTAACCAGGAAAATCTTCTCAAAAGTTTGGGGTTGTCTTATACGCCCAGTTGTCTTATACGCCAGAAAATACGGTATATTTATTAGAGGCCCGGTGCATGGATTCATGCACTGATGGGGGAGGCATGGCCTGCAGGGATCGGCCCGCTGTGGGAGCACTGCTCATCCCTGTCCGCTGAGCAGCGCTCCCACTATGTGAGTGCATTGACCACCAGGAGGCAGCTCCTGCATTGAGCATCTGCCCCCTGGTGGTCAGTGCACGTCATAGCAACTGGTCAACCATTCATTCTGGACATTAAGCGGTTGGTAGCTGGGCTTTTATTATATAGGATTTTATTATATAGGATAGTATGATCCCAACCAAGTAGCGTATCTTCTCTCCTCTCTTGAATACCTCTCCTTTCTGTCTTAGGCTTTATTCACGTCAAGCTTCTCAACTCTGTAGATAGATTATATTTCCTTCACTTTTCACTCCAATCAGAGTTAGTCATAGCATCTTTACTCCCATTGCACTGCAGTCATGGCTTGGCTGGACTTTTAGTTGTTGTTGTTGTTCATGCACCTGGCTCACTAGCTTGACTGTGGAGAGTCAAGGTAAGCTTTATGTTTGCAATGCCAAGCAATTTCTGATGCAAGGTAGGTGGTATTCAGAATGTTTTCAGTTAGCCAGCACATGTATAAGGTCTATATGAAAAATTAAAGACTATTCTACTGTTTTTCTGAAGAGTTATTTAGAGTTCATATATTACATTCTTTGTTTTAGAAAATACCAGAGGAGTTTAATGTATTTAATTTAATACAAGAAATGAGAACACAGAGGCATTCTGCAGTACAAACTAAGGTATAGTTTTTTTTACTCACTTTATAAACTATATATTTAGATTTGCCTTTTGGGTTTTTTTTAATGTTTTTTCTTTGTTTATCATTTCATCTCTCTAATAGGAGCAGTATGAGCTTGTTCATAGAGCTATTGCCCAATTGTTTGAAAAACAGCTGCAACTGTATGAAATTCGTGGAGTCCAAAAAATTGCTGATGGAGTGGTAGGTGTTGATGGCCTATTAATTTTAGAAATCCTTTTACCAAGGTGTAATATTTAGCTTTTTAATTGTCCTCTTGTATCTTACCTAACATGAGAATATCCATGACAGTTATTATTTTTATTTAACCTTGATTTTAACTCCTTTTCTTCCTCTTTGAAACATTCCACTATGATGGATGTTTAATAACTCCAATACAAGTTAAATAATATTCTAAACAATACATTGGGAAAGTAGGTCTTACGTAAAAATTCATATTTTTTATTGTTTCAAGTATAAATTACTTTTTAAAAAATTAGCTGCATTGTTGCAGAAATGAAAGAGTTCCAAATCTAAAGGAAGGCTTAAAGAGGTTATTTGAACCAAGGCTGAGGGCCAGACTTGGAAGCAAAATTTCAATGCATGGAGAAAATACTCTGGAGAATGACCATTTTGGAGTTTATTTTATACAGTAGAATTAAAGCAGGTGTAAAGAAGTTGACAATAAATCCATTGGTGGTAGGAGGAGGCAGGAGGAAAGTAAAGCAGGAAATCTCTAGGATTGGATAAAAAGCAAAATGGAAAGGTACATATTTCTTTTACATTGGTGTGCTAACATTTAATATACATGATTTGCAAAGGTATGCAGATAAGAAATAACAATGAGGAATGTTAGGGGTGTCTTGCCCCAGTACTTCTGGAGGCCAGGAGAAGAGATTATTGACATTTTAAGTATATTACCTTAGATAAACAAAAACAATATATAGGACCTTCTCAAGGTAAAGATTAATCTATCACATAGACCTAGGACCTGACTTCCATTATAACCTGTTGAGCTAGGAATTTTTATGATCAAACCTCCTGTGCTATTACCTTCAGTTACTGAACTTGTTGGGCCTGACAGGTAGCCAGCCCCCTTTTCCTTCACGGTTCTCTCTCCTTGCTGCCACACCCACCTGATTGTAAGTTGGTTCTACATGAGTTTTATTTTGTTTTTGGTCATGATAATGTTATACTAGTGGCCCGATGCACGATATTCATACACATTAAAAGGGATTTAAGTAGAGGAAATATTTTAATATTGCTGTTTGCCCTTTCTCTAAAACAGAAGTGTCAGAGATGAAAGAAAATCAGTAAAATCACCCCTGTCAAGCCCCTCAGGGCAAGGGGCACAGCCTCAGGTCCCCTGGCCTGGCTCCGGGTAGGGGACGCATCCGCAGGTCCCCCGTCAAGCCCTGGGGCAGGGGGCTCAGCCTCAGGTCCCCCGGAGCAAGGGCACAAGGGTGTGATGACCATTTGCATATTAGCTCTTTATTATATAGGACTAGTGGCCCGTTACATGAAGGTTTGTGCAATAGGCCTTTCTTCCCCTGGCTGCTGGCACCAGTTTTCCTCCGGCATCAGGGACCCAGGCCTTTGGTCCAGCTGCAGCAGTGAGGCTTGGCTTCTCCGCTGTGGCTGCTCCCAGCCCCTCCTTTTTTTTTGTCATTTTTTTCCCCAGCTCCTCCAGGAGAGCCCAGGTGAACTGGTTGCCCCTGGCGACCCAGGCCCCCAGCCCCTCCTTGATCAGAGTACAGGGCCGATGGGAAGCTTGGCTTCCTCTGTCTCCGGGAGCAATCCAAGCCTCCTGCTCGCTCCAGCTCCGTGGCTGCCACCATCTTAAGTCTTCACTCGGGCCTGCGTGTGCAAATTAACCGCCATCTTTGTTGGGTTAATTTGCATAGTGGCTCTGATTGGTTGGTGGGTGTAGCAGCGTGATGGAGTGATGGTTAATTTGCATGTTTCTTCTTTATTAGTGTAGATTATACATGGTTTTTAATTTAGTAGAATTATGGGGCCACAATTGAGTCCCTTTCTGGCATGATTTAATTCAATGTTATTTTAGCCTTAAAAGATCTTACTGGAGAGAGGGCAGGATTAACATGGCAGAAGGGGTTTGGGTAGTTGGTGGAAAAGGTGAAGGGGATTAAGAAATGCAGACTGGCCCTGACCGGTTTGGTTCAGTGGATAGAGCGTTGGCCTGCGGACTCAAGGGTCCCAGGTTCGATTCCGGTCAAGGGCATGTACCTTGGTTGCGGGCACATCCCCAATAGGGAGTGTGTAGGAGGCAGCTGATGAATGTTTCTCACTCATCGATGTTTCTAACTCTATATATTAAAAAAAAAGAAAGAAAAGAAATACAGCCTGTCAGTTACAGATATAACTGTAACTGATGCCAGATGGTTATTGAAAATACTGTGACCACTTTGTAAGGTATATAAATATCTAATACTATGTTGTATACCTGAAATCAGTATGTGTCAACTATCATTTAAAGTTAAATTTTAGCCCTGGCCTAAAAGTAAAAAAAAATATTTAGCCCTGGCTGGATGGCTTAGTTACTTGGAGCATTGTCCTATACATTGAAAGGTTGCAGGTTTGATTCCCAGTCAGGGCACATATGTAGGCTGTGGGTTCGATCTTGGGTCTGGGTGCATATACGAAGCAACTAATCTATGTGTCTCACATTGATGTTTCTTTCTCTTCCTCTTCCTCTCTTCCTCTCTTCCTCTCTTCCCCCCCTCCCTCCCTCCCTCCCTTCCTCCCTTTCTCTCTAAAAATCAATTTTAAAAAACATCAACATACCCTTTTCAGATGAGAATTCAAAAATGAGAATGATAAAGGTAAATTTTAGTAAAAAAGATTTTATTAGATATCAAAACTTCTTTTTTCATATATATTTTAGTTATTGCAGAGAGGAAGGGAGAAGGGGAGAGAGAGAGAGAAATATCAAGGATGAGAGAGAAACATTGATTGGCTGCCTCCTACATGCCCCCTACTAGGGATCGAACCCTAAACCTGGGCATGTGCCCTGAACAAGAATCAAAGCTGTGCCCTGCTGGTTCATAGGTCTATACTTAACCATAGAGCACATACCAGGTGGATATCCAAACTTTTGACCTGATGAAAATATATACTTATACTGTTCTCCTTTCTGCCTGTTTTTCAAACTAACTCTCTTTTTTCCTCCCTATATATAATCACCTTGTCCTTAAAGATTTGGGGCTATTTTTTTAGTAAAAAAATTTTTACATTTTTATCATTGAACCTTAAGACAACTATCACATGATAAACAAACTTAGCTCCAATAATTGAAGTAAAATGAAGAAATTATTTGCAAAATTTGTAACCTTTGTTTTCCTCTTTCCATGGTTTTGGCAATTTCCCAGAGTATTTGTTTGAAATTTCTTAGTTTTCTAAATGAGAGATTGGTTATCAAATGTTGATCTCAATGTCTTAGTGTAATCTAACATTAATCCATGAGTTGTAGGAACTGTATTCTTCCTTTATAAACCAAGTGAAAATTTCAGATTTTTAAAAATTCATTTACATGACCTCATTCTTATTTCCTTTATTAACAGAGGAATGATTGTATAACTAGGCCTCTTCATTGCCATTATTTTTTCCCTTTTATAACCTGTGCTAAATATAGCCAAATAGTTTATAATATATAATAGAATGCTAACTTATTATTACATATAATCTTATCTAATTTGGGATTCATTATTTAATATTTCAAAAAGCAAAATACGTGTGCATTTTTCTTTAACCTTTAATTGAAAAATATATCAATTTCCCCCCCATAAATGCAATATTAATTTCAAAGTTTAAGGTTTTTATACTACAGAAATACAGATGTTTTAAACTCTCATTTCTTAAGTATATAGAAATGAAAAATATTCTAACCATTACTTTTTCCTTTTCATTGAAGTTATTGGTGACACTGGTCAATAAAATTTTACAAGTTCCAAGTGCACAATTCCACAATGCATGAGATCTGTACACTGTATTCTGTTTGACCACCCCAGATCACATCTCCTTCCACCACCATTTATCTCCCCATAACCTTTTGCAACTCCCGTTGCCCTCAACCATTAACATTTTTCATCATGTAGAACTTTTTTTTCAAATTATGTTTTATTGTTCTGTAATCTACATATAATACTGTTAGTTTCAGGTATACAGCATAATGATTGATATTTGTATATATTGTGAAATGATCACAAAAATAAGCCTAGTTAACGTCCATTACTACACATAGTTAAAAAAATTTTTCTCTTGCGATAAGAATTTAAAGTTTACCCTCTTAGGAACTTTCAGTTATACAATACAGATCGTTAACTGTAGTTATGTGTACATTACATCCCATGACTTAATCTTCACGCAAGGATGTGTTTACTGATTTTAGGGAGAGAGATAAACATCGATCTGCAGTGATATGGGGCTCTTTACAGTAATGGACACTAATGTAGTGACAGAGGGAGAATAGGACAAGGAATGATTAAAGTGAGTTCTGGGACCTGTTTAATAAATGTACTCAGTAGCAGTAGAGGTCCACAACAGGTTGGGAGGGTGAAGGGCCTTATTTTGTTGTTGACTTTTTTCCTCTGCATGTTAAGTTTCTAGCGTAGTGATGTGTTAAAAAATATATCTTTGATCTTTATTTCCTTGGGAAATCTGTTATTTTGGGTTTTCGGTTTTTGGGGGTTTTTTTGGAGCTGAAACCTAGGGAAATCTGGGTTTTTTTAATAGTAGCACTTGAAGTATGTTGAAATGCTGCTGTACACAATTGATTTTTCAGTAACTGGAGAGGAACCGGGTTTGATAGCCCCTCAGGCTATAACATGGACTATATAAGGCCCATTTTGTTACTTGGAAAAATTGGTAATATTTGAAAATTTCAAAAGCCCAGAAACAATTTATTTTAAGTATGAGGAAAGAAACTTACTTTTCTCCTAACTTAAATGAAGCATTTTCCTTTCTTGGCAGAATGAAATTAACACTGAAAATATAGTCAGCTCCATAGATTCTGAGAAACAAGATTCTCCCCCTCCAAAACCACCAAGAACTCGCAGGTATTGTATGTCGCATTTTATTTGAAAGGACACTTTTATTTTACTCACTGTTTTTTAAAATAACAAATGCTGACTAATTTCTAAGTTTTCTATATAACTTTTATTAGTCTTTTGTTTAGGATGTAGCATATGTATAGCCATTAATTTATTACTGTCTACATAAGTTTTTGTTTCACTTGATAAAAGTTCAGTAATATCCTATATAATAAAAGGGTAATATGCAAATTGACCCTAACAGCAGAACCACTGGGAATAACTGGTCACTATGACACACACTGACCATCAGGGGACAGATGCTCAATGCAGGAGCTGCCCCTGGTGGTCACTGCACTCCCACAGGGGAGCTCTGCTTAGCCACATGCCAGGCTGATGGCTGCCTATACACCGGTGGTGGTGGGAGCCTCTTCTGCCTCCTCAGCATCGCTAAGGATGTCTGACTGTAGCTTAGGCCTGCTCCCTGCTGGCAAGTGGACATATGCTGAGGGCTCCCGGGCTGCCAGAGGGATGTCTGATTGCCAGCTTAGGCCCAATAGCCTGGGGAGCGGGCATAAGCCAGCAGGTGGACATCCCCCGAGGGGTCCCAGGTTGTGAGAGGCACAGGCCGGGCTGAGGCACCCCCCTCCCCTGAGTGCACAAATTTTTGTGAACCAGGCCTCTAGTACTATATAAGAACAGTGAGCATAACCATGTTTTGGTATATGGTACAAGTAAGATTTTAAATATTCTAAAGATTACCATTTCTCTTCATGACTATACAGGTAATACGATTGCCAAAAATTGTATGCAAATTGAAAAACTTACATGAAGATGTTTTATATCATTACAGGAAAGATTAGTTTATTGCTCTGTAGATTTTCTTAGTTTCAGGTGTATAGCATAGTGATTAGAAATTATAATTTTCTAAGTGATTACCTTGATAATTCTGGTACCCACCTAACACCATAAATAGTTATTACTAAGCTCATCTAATCTAATAAAAGAGTAATATGTAAATTGACCCTCACTCGGTTACACCTACCCTGTTTCCCCAAAAGTAAGACACCCCCTGAAAATAAGACCTACTTACAGTTTTGTCTCTCGCTGAAATATAAGGCATTTCCCCCAAAATAGGACCTCCCTGATAATAAGGTCTCCTGATAATAAGGCCCCCCCCAACATAAGGCCTCCCCGATAATAAGGTCCCCCAAAGCTACCATAACTCTGGACTCTGGGCTGTAGCGGTGGGTGCCACCGCACAACTCACTGTTGGCCACAGTATAGCCGGAGCAGACAGGAAGTGCGAGGTCTCTTTTAATCAGAGAGCCTGGGCTGCCACCAGGACAAGCTGCCGCCTGCTGCTCGCTCTGCCCTGACAGAGTCTGGCTGACTAACAATGAGACAGTGAGTCAAGCAGGGCAGGAGTCGGGCACATTGTGTGGACACACAGGTAATAAATTTCCTTTTTTTTTTTTTTGGTTCAACCATAAATGTGTACCGTATTCTTCTTCATGGAAAAATAAGACATCCCCTGAAAATAAGACCCAGCGCATCTTTGGGAGCAAAAATTAATATAAGACACTGTCTTGTTTTCGGGAAAACAGGGTAAGCCACGCCCACCGGCCAAGCCATGGCCACCAGCCAATCAGAGTGACTATATGCAAATTAGCCAAGCCAAAATGGTGTCCAGAGGCCAGCGATGGAGGAAACTGCTTGCCTAGGCCGGCTGGGGCCACTGTTCAAGGCAACAAAGTTTCAATTATAGAAGCCACAGAGCTGAAGCAAACAGGAGGCTTCACTGCCTGCCTAGGCCGGATGTGGCCTCCACTCAAAGCAACAAAGTTTCAATTATATAAGATAAATAAGCCCCAGAAATCTGCTTCCAGCCAGGCTCACTGGAACCTTGGATCAATGGGAGCTGTGACCAGCCTGCAAACAGCCCTCAGCCCCTCACCCAGGCTGGCCAGGCACCCCAGTGGGGACCTGAACCATGAAGGGACTGTGGGCAGCTTGAAAATGGCCCTCAGCCCCTCACCCAGACTGGCCACACCCCCATGGGGTGAGGGTCCACACTGGGGGGCTTGGCCAGCTTGTAAACAGCCATCAGCCCCTCACCCAGGCTGGCCAGGCACACCAGCAGGTGGATATCCCCTGAGGGGTCCCAGACTGTGAGAGGGCACAGGCTGGGTTGAGGGACCACTCCCCCCACTCCCACCCCCGAGTGCACAAATTTTTGTGCATTGGGCCCCTAGTTTATAATAGTTAAACATATACTTCTGATCTCTTTTTCTCTCCCTTCTCTTTGAGAGTAGCTGCTAGGTCAGTGGTCAGTTAATGTGATAGTATGGAAAAAGGTATAGACAGAGTCAGAAATATTTAGTTTCAGTTCTTTTTCAGTCACTTATTAGTTTTGATGGTTTTCTGTTTAAGTATTGTCCTAAGGACTAAATAAAATAAAGTATGTGGAGTTATGATGAAGTTACTGAATTGTTTGTATAAGGAAGCACAGTAGGAGATACATAATAAAACTGAGAATGACTTAAACTGTCTTTTCTCAAGCATATATCTACACAAGCTGATTAATCTTTTCCTAAGTTTAAGTCTTGTTTTACATAGGATTCACCAATTCTTTCCCCTTAAAAGCTTGATAGAAGTTAACTTATGTTGGGTAAGATGACTAGGGTTGGGTGTTGGCATTGAGTCATTGTACCTTAACAAGATCATCCCTCCTTAAAACAGAAAAAGACTACAGCTACTCTCAATAACTAAGGCAAAATGTAATAGTTATTATTGTCTCTGAAATATTTTTCTAAGGAAGATCAAGAAGCCTAGATAGATGGGTTTAAGTTTCAGCATTCAAATGCTCAGTATGTTTAAATGTGCATTAACAAAACTTACGGTATCTACTGAAATTAGAATTTTAATCTCCAGTGGAATGTAGTCAGTTAAAAATGATAAATTGTTAGTTCTCCAACTTCTTTGTCCCATATATGAGTCCTAAAAGAAACTGTACTGGCCCTGGCCAGTTTGGCTCAGTGGATAGAGCGTCGGCCTATGGACTGAAGGGTCCCAGGTTCGATTCCGGTCAAGGGAACATACCTTGGTTGTGGGCACATCCCCAATGGGGGCATACGGGAGGCAGCTGATCAATGTTTCTAACTCTCTATCTCTCTCCCCTCCTCTCTGTAAAAAATCAATAAAATATATTTAAAAAAAAAAAGAAACTGTACTGGCTGTAAATGAAATTAAGAAATATTTTGCTACTCTTAATATCTTTTAATTTGTTTTTGAGATTGAGCCAATGTAGAGGTTTTCAAACTGTACACTGACATTTGTGATTTATATGGTTATCTATCTCTAACAAGTAATGGTAGCCTCTTCTAATTTTGAAGGAAAAAAATGAATAGAATATTCAGAATTTTAAGCCTTTCTCATATACCTTCTCACAAGTTTGGCTCCTATTATTCCTTAGTAAACAAAAAGATAAGTAGCCAATGAGTAGTAACACAAAAATGTTCACTCACCTTATATGGGATTTTATTTTGGGATATGTGCTCACACATACCATTGTGTTTTTGTGTGTGTGTTTTATTGTCTAAAAAGTTTTACATATGTCTTCTCTTTCCCTGATTGACCCCCTCTCCCAGCCATTCCCACCCTGGACAAGCCCCCACTGTCCCAGTGTCTATGTCCATTGGTTATGCTAATATGCATGCATATAGTCTTTTGGTTGCTCTCTAACACATACAGTTTTTTATGTGTGACTTTATATTACATGCTAAGGTAAGGTTCTTTTTTTTTTTTAAATTCAGGTAGTGAGTCAAATGGCAGAATTTCATTGTGTTCCTTGTGACTTCTAGGTTGAATTGAGCTTTAGAATTATTGTAAACTAGAGGGCTGGTGCACAAAATTCGTGCACTGCAGGGGGGGGTCCCCTCAGCCTGGCCTGCACCCTCTCTCAATCTGGGAGCCCTTGGGGGATGTCCAGCTGTCAGTTGGACATCCTTAGCACTGCTGCAGAGGTGGGAGAGGCTCCTGTCACCGCCGCTACACTTGCCAGCCATGAGTCTGGCTTCTGGCTCAGCAGTACTCCCCCAATAGGAGTGCACTGACCACCAGGGCAGCTTCTGCATTGAGCTGGATCAGGCCGAAACCAGCTCGCCAACATCCTCTGAAAAGTTCCAGGTTGTGAGAGGGCACAGGGACCCCACCAGTGCATGATCGGGGCCAGGAAGGGACACAGGAGCTTGGCCCCCTGGAGAGGGACTGCGGGACGGCTCCAAGGCATGTCCGGCCCGTCTCAGTCCTAATCAGCTGAACCCCAGCAGCAAGCTAAACTACCAGTCGTAGTGTCTGCCCCCTGGTGATCAGTACATGTCATAGCAACTGGTTGACCAGTCGACTGTCTGCCCCCTGGTGGTCAGTGCACATCATAGTGAGCAGTTGAGCGCCCTTAGGATATCATTAGCATACTAGGGGCCCGGTGCACAAAAATTTGTGCACTCAGGAGGTCCATCAGCCCGACCTGTGCCCTCTCGCAGTTTGGGACCCCTCTGGGGATGTCCACCTGCTGGTGTGCCTGGTCAGCCTGGGTGAGGGGCTGATGGCTGTTTGCAGGCTGGCCAAGACCCCCAGTGTGGATTCTCGCCCCATTGGGGTGTGGCCAGCCTGGGTGATGGGCTGAGGGCCGTTTTCAGGCTGCCCACAGTCCCTTCAGGTTTTGGGTCCCTACTGGGGTATCTGGCCAGCCTGGGGGAGGGGCTGATGGCTGTTTGCAGGCTGGCCAAGCCCCCCAGTGTGGATCCTCACCCCATTGGGGTGTGACCAGCATGGGTGATGGGCTGATGGCTGTTTTCAGAATTTCAGTCTGCCCATAGCTCCCATTGACCCAATGTCCCAGCAAGGCTGGCTGGAAGCAGGTTCCTGGGGTTTGTTTATCTTCTATAATTGATACACTGTTCCTTTA
>PVJC01013630.1:0-37694 GCA_004026665.1 Murina feae
TCTCTCTCTCTCTCTCTCTCTCTCTCTCTCTCTCTCTCTTTCTCTTCCTCTCTTTCCCCCCTTACTCTCTGAAATCAATAAAATATGTTATAAAAATATTTATTTACAAAAGTGAATATTTTATATTGTATGTAGAATTATGTACTTCTATTTATTTAATGAAATTATTTGGCCATTTATTTTGTTTTATGTTTCTACCATTATTCAAATGGAGTCTGATTATTATTTGAAATATTATTTATAGGAGAGAAGTTCAAATAGCACTTAGTAGACAGTTAAATACATTATTTTAATAAAATAAAACATTTGCAATACTTCCCATAGTCATTGATTATATTGACATAGGAGAATGTGCAATAAATTGAAAAGCATATATTTTACCATCCTCTTTTATTATGTCATAAATGTTAATTATATACTATGTATATACACAGGGTGTTGCAAAAAAAGGTTTATAATTGTTCATATGTAAAATAATGCAATAATAATACAAGAATAAAGTCTGTGTCATGAACTCACAACTGTAAACTTTTGCCCAACCCTGTGTGTAGTGTGATGTTTAATAATTTTACTTCAAAATTCACTTTGAGGTGAATTTTTAGGTGGTAATTTAGATGATTTATTAAACATACCTCTATTTTCTAATGCAAACCTTAACCTATTATAGCAATGTGGGTTTTTGTTTGTTTGTTTTTTGCTAATATCCTTAATCACATGATCTCTTTTGACATGAACATTTTCTGTGGTTTCCTTAAATGGGTGCTGTCACTGAGATTTGTGTCAATATTGTTGATCTACCCATTACCTTTTAGATTTTTTGTTCTTTTGGTTTTAGCAGATTTACTTTTTTAGATTAGCTCATATGCCAAGTTTTATGGGAATGAATTGAGGTCAGAGTGAGCAGGCTCCACACATAAACAAACAGAAATCCACAGAACATAAGCCTGATGGTATCAGGGTCCTTCTGTCAGTTGTGAACATTCACATATGATGAATGGGTAAGCTGAGCTTCATGGCTTTCCTTGTCTCATTAAACAACATTCTCATTGCAGAATTATTCCCTTTCCTATATTAAATTTTCAGATAGATTATGAATTAATTTTGCTGAAATTGGTAAATCTGAGCAATCACTTATTGAGAGACCAGTAGGGAGCCAAAAACCAGGATTACAGGCTTTATCAGGGGAAAGAGACCTGCCGGGTGCCTCGCAATGGGAGAACAGCAACCATGCAGAGGTGAGGACACCTTTTGAGGGGAGGAATGGGAAGGACTGGGGGCTTAGTGTGCTTGGTGCGTGCAGATTGGTGGCTTAATGTGTGGTCCATATTAGGTACATAGTTAGGCACTCAGGTACTTAGGGACAAGGGCTTAGCAGAGGTTCACAACCTGTGGGTCACGACCCCTTTGGTAGTTGAACGACCTTTTCACAGGGGTCGCCTAAGACCATCCTGCATATCAGATATTTACATTATGATTCATAACAGTAGCAGCATTACAGTTATGAAGTAGCAAGGAAAATAATTTTATGGTTGGGTCACAACATGAGGAACTGTATTTAAAGGGCCAGAAGGTTGAGAACCACTGGCCTAGGGTGTTTGGCAGGTGTTGATTGGTGGTTCAATGCATATTCCTATAAGGTACATGGTTAGTCACTCAGGTATTTCTGGGCTGCAGGTTACGTCATACTCTGCCCACCAGTTGGGGAAGGGGAGGATCTTT
Organism: Murina feae; assembly: GCA_004026665.1. NCBI lineage: Eukaryota > Metazoa > Chordata > Mammalia > Chiroptera > Vespertilionidae > Murina > Murina feae. The sequence continues at coordinate 1,720 of PVJC01013630.1, forward strand.
CATTTATATTAACTTCTGATCTGCTCTATTCTTCACAAGTTTCTTCTATTTATCTGTGAATTTTTAAAATATATTTTAGGATTACCTTCCAATTCTCACTTTACATGGCTTACAATCAAGTAAAACTAGTCATTAAGTTTACTTACTGGATTTCATTTTCTCATCTGTAAAGTTGGATAGCTTTCCAAAAAAATTTATTCAGCACTAGTTATATGCACTATACAAAATTAAAATATAACCATTTCTCTTAAAAGACGAATAATGGATAGTATTGAGTTAGGGAACAAGACTGGAAAATATTGTTGTCATTTTCTTTAGAACTGGATTTCATTTACAGTTTAAAAGCCAGTGGGAATTGGAAGAAGGTGACTATGTAAATCTGGAGATTGATATGAATACTAGGGAATTGAGGGTGCTCAGATTTCAATTCAGTCCACAAGAATGGGATGAATTTGGATAGTAAGGAAGGGCACATTAAATAAACAAAAGGTATTTGAGGATAATTGAATAGATACATGAAATATGTGTTATAAGGCCTTTTGCTGTCAAATTACCTAAATTAAAAATCTTTAGTGCTTCCTTAGTAGGAAAATGCGTCCCAGTCATGTCCCTGAAATCTTTAATACTAGCTGGAATATGAATATAGGCTGCTTGAGTCATATTATTTCTTAGGTTTCCAATACTGTGGCCTAGTTTTATAAACTATGTAGTGTTTTTTTTAACACAGTGGCAAAATGAAAAAAAGAAAAAGAAACTAAAATATCCATTCATTTATTATTTCCTCATTTGTACCTCTTTCTAAAATGAGGAAATCACACTCGCACGGTAATTGCTGGTAGCATGATTCACTGTATAAGTAGCTTATGAAACCCATGTGAGCTATATAACCACTAAACATAGAAAGCACATTTTGCAGTTCTACCTTAACTAATTTATTTAATTAATAAACTATCCTTTGATGATTTTGAATTAGTTTAAAATCAAAGATTTAGCCCTAGCCAGTTTGGTTCAGTGGACGGAGTGTTGGCCTGCGGACTGAAGGGTTCCGAGTTTGATTCCCGTCAAGGGCATGTACCTTGGTTGCCGGCACATCCCCAGTAGGAGGTGTGCAGGAGGCAGCTGATCGATGCTTCTCTCACATCGATGTTTCTATCTCTCTCTCTCCTTTCCTCTCTGTAAAAAATCAATAAAATATATTAAAATCACAGATTTATTTTTTCTTGAGACGATCAAATGGTCATTAAAGCAACCATTGTCTTTTTAACCATTGCTTCTTTTCTCTCTTATCCAAGAAAGAAAATCTGATTTACATTTATGTACATTTTTACATATAAAATTACATATAGATTTATATTACTAAAACATAGGTGAAGATATAGGCATTGTATTTTGGTAATCAAGTGTTGTAGCATAGTGAAGGAGCTAAATTTTATTGAGTAACAGGAGTTAAAAGTTGCTATTACCAATTTCTGAGGACTGTATTAAATATCTATTTTTTATATTTATATTTTTTATTTTTCAAATATATTTTACTGATTTCAGAGAAGAAGGGAGAGGGAGAGAAAGAAACATCAATGATGAAAGAGAATCATTGATTAGGTGCCTCCTGTATGCCCCACACTGGGGATTGTGCCCAGGCATGTGTGCTGACCAGGAATCTGTCCTTGACCTCCTTATTCATAGGTTCATGCTCAACCACTGAATCATACCAGCGAGGCTTAAATATCTATTTGTATTTTCTTTCTTTTAACAAATATTTATTGTCCTGTGGTATTATAGATGGACACTATTCTAAAAGCTGTAGGTATAATGGTAAGCAGAAATGACACTGCCCTGTCCTTATGAAACTCCTAGTCTAAGAGGAAAGACTACTAAACATACAAATAAATATATACTTATATATTAATTGCATGTGTACATAATTATATTTTACGTGTTGCATATTATTAACTGTAATCAAATATATGGCATCCTATAAATATAACACAGGAATCAAAATGCATGTAAATACTGAAAAAATTGAGAAGACGTCAGATTCTCTGAACATTTTCTATGCAAGTAACATTGTCTGCTGCTCCAAATAATCTGCAATTCAGAGAGTGTAGACTTGACCACATCATATGCTGTCTGAAGTCTTTGGCCAGGAGAGACTTACACTTCTCTTTATGCTTTCCAAAAAAAAAAAAAGTTGCTAATAGCAGTTTTACATCCATGTCTTCATTGAGCCATGGGCCAAGAAACAAATGAACAGAACAAATAAACAATAAAACATTGAGCATATAAACCAAAACCTCTCCCTAAATAATTCTTTGAATACTTCCAGAAGCAACTTCATAACCTACTTAAATGACCGCATTCACAAATTTGAAATGATAATGTATTCTACTTTGCCTTAATAAATACACACACATTTATAGCTTTTAACATCTGGGCAGGCATGAATAATCATGCATAAATATTATCATTGTTATTTCTGCATTCCAACAGTTGAATAAAAACATTCTAAAATATTGTCAGAATACAAGAATACATATTTATTGTTGCTTTGCTTATGGAGATAATGAATTACATATATAATTGTATACTTTCAAAGCATATTTGGTATATAATTAACTTGATTTATGATATAGCAAACAAAATGACCCATAAGTCAATATGAATTGAGTAACATCCATATATTAAATAGATATTAATGCTAAGACATATCTATAATAATAAAAGCATAATATCTTAATTGGACTGGACAGCCAAACGACCTTCCAGACGACCTTCTGGGCGAAGCAGGGGCTACAAGGGCCAAGCCCCTTGCACAAATTTTGTGCATCAGACCTCTAGTATTTTATATATTTCACAGAGAGCTTAATCTATTTGATGGTGAGCCATACTGGATATAGAATTATTTTGAGTGGTTCAAATTTCTAAATTATTAAAGCTTATTTAAAACACTAAGGATGAAATAAACAAAGATGGAAGGTATAAGAGTTGTTGAGACCACGTTAGAGCCTAATTAAGTATGTGTTTTTAAATATGTATATTAGGTTAATACTCAGCCCATTGTGTTTAAGTAGTTCTGGTACTTGACCTTTGATATTATGGAAAAAGAAGAAAGAGAGAAAGTTAAAAAGGAGCGGGGAGGGAAGGAGGAAGGAAAGTTAGCAGATACCAATATAAACCTGAAGAAAGTATAGGCTGTCTTCTCCTTTCTCCAAGTACTAACCCAGTTCATGAACAGGTACACGCCGGACTGTCCAGAAGAAAACAATAAACAGCTTCAAAATTAGGTGAATGGATTTATTTTATCAAAACATGGTGGAGAGAATAAAATCCCAGCTGCCCTCTGAAAGCTCAGCCCAAGGCTGTGTGTATTTGGATCTTCCCTGCCTCAGGATAATTTATTCCTTAGGTATTCTCATATATTTTAAACGGGAACAACAAAAGTATTTATGGTTGTAGCAGAATGTTATTTAGTTGCAAATAAGAGAAAGCGCCACTACAACTAGATAAACAGTGAAGAGTAGAACTCCAGTCCCAAATCAGTGGCTCAAACAGTATCATCAACATTCTAATTGCTTTCTGTTTCTCCACTCTACCTTTGGGTAGGATTGGCTTTCCCCTAAAGGTGGCATCCATCATGGTTGCAAGGTGCCGGCCAGCTTACTTCTGGGGCCACAGACTTCCTTATCCATATTTAAAAAAGAAAGAAAGGGGTAATTCCCAATCACTTTCTCAGAAACACAAGGAGCCCTCCTTTCCGAGAGCCTGTCCTGACCCAAGCACACACAAACCTGTTCTTACACATTCTTGTCCCTGGTGGATCATATTCCTACCCACACCATCTCACTTCAGAGATGCAGACTTCCTCTGAATTAGAAAGAGGAGTCATTTTTCCCCAAGGATTGATGACCTGAACATATTCTATGGCAGAGAGCATTGAAAATTGGTGAAGCTATCCCGGTGTACATGGCACAGTATACTGTATATCTGGTAGTTCACTCCTGCAATTCCAACAACTGCACAGTGGCTCTTTCCCACGACAACAAACTTGGATGGGTAGAACCATAATCCTGAACATTTAGTGTCCCTAACAGTCACCTGCTAAGCTTTCTAAAAATGCAGAAACCTGGACCGACACCCCAATTCAAATTAAGTGGATCTGGGGCATTTTAACGAACACCCAGGGTTATTCTTGATGGGCAATGACTTAGCTAAATTCTGTATATCATATATATATGTGTGTGTGTGTGTGTGTGTGTGTGTGTATGTATGTATATATATGGCCTTTTTTATCACCATAATTTTCATGCATCCTTCTGCATTGGGACCAGGCAGAGCGATACAGAATCATTTGTTAGTAAGAGAATAGCCAGGAGCCAAAAACCAGGATTACAGGCTTTATTAGGGGAAAAAGACCTGCTGGGCTGTCTCACAATGGGAGAACAGCAACCATGCAGAGGTGAGGACACCTTTTGAGGGGAGGAATGGGAAGGACTGGGGCCTTAGGGTACTTTGTGCGTGCTGACTGGTGGCTTAATGTATGGCCCATATAAGGCACATAGTTAGGCACTCAGGTACTTAGGGACAAGGGCCTAGGGTGTTTGGCAGTTGCTGATTGGTGGTTCAGTGTATAGTCCATATAAGGTACATGGTTAGGCAACCGGGTATTTCCAGGCTTCGGGTTGTGTCATACTCTGCCCACCAGTTGGGAGAAGGGGGGATCTATCAGTTTACGTTCGTTCTGCTTGGTGCATGTATTTTCATTTTCCAGGATTAGAGAAACTTGCATATGAAACAGACTTTTATAGCTCCTATGAAACTTCACTTAAATATCACCAAATCGGCTTCTTGTGTCCATTTTGAGGCTTACGTGTACTTCTGGGGATCTAGCTGCCATCTGTTCATAGTTCATGACACTGCTTGGTAATTCAGTTAGCCTACAAAACCATCTTTGTCAGAGATAATGGAAACATTGAATTAATACCAATGTTACCCCTTCTATGTGCTTTTGTGAGTGTGTGTGTGCACAATTACACACACATGTATTATAGTAGCATAAATATTGGCTGCTGACATCTGCATATTATAAAAGGAACCAAAACTATGGAGATGATGCATAGGAATACTATTTTATGCAGACTCGAATGCCTGTTAATGCTAATATGTTAATTTGTTAAAAGCATTCAGGTATTACCGGTTCAAGTGTAGGTTAGTATACTACTTGCCCCAGGAGTGTTAGTTTTAAGACATTTCTAATTTCCAGGACTCCTGTAAAATTGAAACTGTGTTTACTCCAGTGCTTGCTAATTCTTCCCTAAAATTCCTTGCATATCCATAAATGATTAAGGAATAAAACTTAGGCTTAATCTTCCTTAGGCGTCACATACTTAGGATATTTTCTTTAACTCCATAGTCATGATTTCATCTTCCTCTGTCTAGCCCTGGATGGTAGGGCACTTGAAGATGTTTCCCAGGGGGAGCTTTGTTTTTCAGGTATTTTATTTGTGTGTGTGAGTGAGTGTATGTGTGTGTGTGTTTCCCCCATGTGCTTATGTTTGACTAACATTATCAGAGCTCTAGTCAGTCCTGGTTTCATGACAGTTTCTGCTGTCTTCACTTTTTCTCAGTGGATATGGAATCAGCACTTTTTGAGACGCTAAGGCAGAGTGGAAAGAGCTTGGTTTTAAAGTCACACTGACATGAGCTCAAACGCAACTGACCTTAGACAAATTGCCCAGGCACTCTGACATCATTATCTTCACCTTCAAACAAGAATAATTTCCATCTCATCGATTGCTTTATAAATCGAGTTCCACACATAAAGTGATTAGTCATAAGTGTCCCCCGCCAACCCATTTTGAATCTCCATCCTCCTACTGACAACAACCCATCTAAGTCAGCACTTCCACAAACTCCTATGGTCTTTTCTTAAAAAAGGGGTTCCTGGAAGTTACCAATAATTTTCCTCTGTGAACATGTTATGATATATTTTGGACACAATAAAGAAGCTAATGGCTGTTTAAATATGTATGATCTCCGTGCCATGCATGCCAACTGTGCCTGCTCTCTTCATTTCTTTACGTGCCAAGGAGACAAGCCAAACAGTGTGAGAGGAAAATACTGTCAGGACACGAAGTGAGCTTGCCTAAGGTGGACTCTGTGCAGACGTAACCTTAATGGGAAAGAGCGGAGACTGCTCCCTGGTTGCACAGTGATACCTTGATTAGCGAATCACCTGGGAACAAAGCTCCTTTATAAGCAATTCAACTGAGTAAATTTTTATTTTAAAACTTCATGAATCAAATGAAATAGTGCTGACTTGTGTCACATATTTCAAGAGCAATATTCGGGGTAAGCTGCACTTGCACACGGAGCAGGAATACCTACTCACAGAGTGTCTATTAGGATAAAGGCAATGGGGTGGATTCCAGGAAAAATTGTGAAGCTACTTCAGATAAACTCTTTTTTCACTATTGTAATCACCATGCTCCACCTCCTCATACACCCAGCCATAGATCATTACCCTGGAGTCTTGCTGCTCTCAGAAACATCTCCCTTTAAAAACAAGAACCAAAATTATCAGAATGATTCACAGTTTGAGTTACAGTTCATGTTATCTTGTATTGATGTTACTTAGTCATATCTCAATCCTGGCTAGAAGCTGGTGCTTCTGAAAGAGATTCTGACTTAACTGGCTTGAGATGGGACCCAGAGTTGGCATTCTAATATAGATTCAGGACTGAGAACTACAGCTTTAACATAAAGTTGTATTTTCATCTAGTGGCCTCTCCTGTCATAATATCCATGTTGATCTGCCCTGACTGGTTTGGCTCAGTGGATAGAGCGTCGGCCTGCGGACTCAAGGGTTCTGGGTTCGATTCCAGTCAAGGGCATGTACCTTGGTTGCGGGCACATCCTCAATAGGGGGTGTGCAGGAGGCAGCTGATCGATGTTTCTCTCTCATTGATGTTTCTAACTCTCTATCACTCTCCCTCCCTCTCTGTAAAAAGTCAATAAAATATATTTAAAAAACAACAACAACAACAAAAAAAAAAACACCACATGGGGTAAGTTTATAACAAAGGTTCCTGTGGCCTCAGCAAAGAAACACCACTACTGAATCCTGAAATATGTGGTAGACGTGAGTGTGTTGTGTGTGTGGTGCGTATACATGTGTGACGGGGCCCCGGGGAGAACTAGAATATTTCTGCTTAACCAACAACCAAAGTGATTCTGTCTCATTCTTAAGGTTTAATAACTTTTATCTTAATTATAATTTCTATCTCACAAAACAATTTAATTCTTTTTTGCTAATAAAAAGTTCCAACAAAGTAGTTGATAGTAGGGTATTTTCATGATATATATATATATATATATATATATATATATATATATATATTATTTAAAACAATATTATTTATAATAATTACACTCTAAATAAGGTCAATCTTATTTGCAAAAGGAAAAAAAATCAAATTTATACATCTGAATGGTCGTTTCCAATATATACATATTTTGACATATGAGTATATAATTGTTAATTTAATGTAGATACCCATTAATCTGTCATTACCTAATTATCTAATGACAGATTTCTAATGTATACACTGAATTTCAAGTTAAGAGCTTGTGGTCATTGTTTAGAAATATAACATCTCAATCTGTCTTTTCTTCTCTCTCTCTCTCTCTCTTCCTCTGCTCCCCCTGATACTGTAGCCTCAGATGAGGAAGAGCCAACTTCAGCAGGTAAAGTTATTATTCTGTAAAAATTATACTTATTTAACTTAATGTTATTAATAATGGAGACACAATCCTTTGAATGTATGTCCTAAGGTTTCAACCAGAAAACTGGTATAGGTTTACTTATTTACTCTTATAATTTCTTGGACCTACTACCCCAGACTAAATGATGTTGCAGTTATAAACAAAAATATGTATGCATATACGCCTAACCAATGGACACAGACAACAAGGGGGTCAGGGCATGAATAGGGGGATACTGGGGGGGATAAGGACACATATGTGATACCTTAATCAATAAAGAAATTAAAAGTAAAAAAATAGGAAAGAACAGAGGAAAAAATAACACAAAATATCACATCAACATTAAAGAATAAAGGAAATTAAAACATTCCATGAAATGCCTAAAACAGTAAACCCAACTAGTGTTGCTCAGTGGTTGAATGTCGACCTATGAACCAGGAGGTCATGATTCAATTCCTGGTCAGGGCACATGGTCAGGTTGTGGGCACGATCCCCAGCGGGGGGAATGCAGGAGGCAGCAAATCAGTGAGTCTCTCTCATCATTGATGTTTATACCTTTCTCTTCCTCTCCTTCCTCTCTGAAATCAATAAAAAATAATGTGAAAAAAGTCTAAAACAATAAAATGAGGAGGAAAAAAACTAAAATGATAAAATGCAGAAAAAAATAATAAAATAGGATAAAAATGATAAAATATACTTTTAAAACTATGACATTCTATATGGAAACTGCATTATAAAATATATAACCAGCATTGAAAATGATATTCATTTAAGTTTAAAGATTAAAAATTATGTTGTTACCTTACTTTATTTAAAAATGAAATTTTGTATAACTTATGGCATTATGACTCTATGTTCCTTACTCAGCTAACCATTTATTTAGTAAGCACAGGCTGAAGTGAGAACCGAGTATCATGAAGAATAAAAATGGTAGAGAAGGCATGGTATTTTCATCATCATTAAAACAATGACTCTGTTTAGAATATTTTCATGCTTCATTCGCTCTTGAGCTATTTTTTTCAAACATGCCTTATTCTTCTCATGTGAACTTCTAAATTGCCACTGCAAAAGCAAGTGCTATTTTTGTATAGAGTTGTAGAGAAGGTACATAATACATTGTTGCAGAAAGACCAAAAAACAAAGTGACACTTTGAAGAAGTGGAGAAATCACAGTTTTAATAACACATGGACTCTGGAGTTGTCCCAATCCCAAATCAGAGTGGGGGTAACCCGCGAGAATTTTGCCTTATAACTGCCCCTTGAGTTCATTGTAATGTAAATATGCTCCCTCCCTGGAGGAAGTGCAACTCCCACCTTCCCTTCCCGAGGTGTTCCAATCCGCCCTTCCCCCAGGGCAGTGCTAATCCAGTTTTGGTGAAGGAGACAGTGCCTCAGCTGAAGGTCATTCCCCCAGAACATCAGGGCTACCTTCAAATTGGCCCCTTTAGCCTACTCAACATCACATCTGCATTTCTCCTCATGGAGAAATGTTCTACTTTGAATGTTCTGATGGGTTGCATTAAACAAAGGAAAAATTTTTTTGTAGCAACTAATTTTCTAGGGCAGTTTCACCCAACACCTCTAACTAGCCAAAGCTTCTTTTATCTTAGTTGAATAGTATGTTCAGGTATTTAATCATTTTTTTAAAAAATATGTATTTTATTGATTTTTTACAGAGGAAGGGAGAGAGAGAGTTAGAAACATTGATGAGAGAGAAACATTGATCAGCTGCCTCTTGCACATCCCCTACTGGGTATGCACCCAAAACCAAGGTACATGCCTTGACCAGAATCAAACCTGTGACCCTTCAGTCCACAGGCCAACACTCTATCCACTGAGCCAAATCGATTAGGGCATATGTTCAGGTATGTAAACATCTTATTCCATTGAGTGTAAAAACACATTTATGAACTATACAAGAAATTACTTCATACTAGGTTACATCCTAATATCTAATTACAAACTAATGAGATTTATATTTTTGAAGCTGCCATAACAGATACTGTGCCTCCAAATGAATCACCTTTAGAGGTGATAAATGAAATCCAATCGTTATGCACAGATGTCGTGATCCCTAAAGACCTCCAGGGAGCTCAAGTCCGATGCAAAAGCAAAGAGCCTTTATTCAAGCTAGCTCGAGCTCAGTACCACACACACGCACCGATGCAGCAATAGGGTGGAGAGTGAGTGAGTTTCAGGAGAACAAAGGTTTTATAGGGGGTCTGGAAGTAATGGGTGGGGTAACGTGTATGGCCCCTGTTGATTGGTAGAGGGAAGGGCCAGGGATAGGTTGCACACGGGGAAGGATGCAGTTAGCATTTCCTCTGCATCCCTATTGGCTGGTTTGAAAAGGGGGGTTTGAGTCAGTCACCGCCCTTTCACAATTATGTTGCTCTTACTGAAATAATTTTTCAAACTCCCTTTTAAAATTTTCTTCAGAATCTGTTTATGAGATAGCAACATCAGTTATTTCCTTATAGTTTCAGAAGTGTGCTACTGAATTCATAAGACTTTTTCTAATAAATATTTCTACAAAAAACAAAGATTTGCAAATATTAACTGTGTGTGTGTGCATCTATAGGTGTAAAATGAGGCTCTGTTTGTAATTTTGAAATCAAATCAGTTTACAACTTTTGAAAGGTGATCACATTAAGGTTAAATTTCATGAAATAGCACTCTTTAATAAAGTTAAGTCAGTGGCTGCTTCTCTCATGTTGCACAAATCCATTATCATTTGTTTAAGTTTCATAATAGGGAGGGATTTAATAAACTGACTATACCAATACTTTTGTCTATGTCATTTAGAAAATTAGGACATTTACATTACAAACTTGACTGCTACAAATGATTTAATAATGTTGCAGAAAGACCAAAAAAACCACTAAGCTACGCTTTGAAGGAGTGGAGAAATCATAGTTTTAATCACGCACAGTCTTTGGGAATGTTCCAAATCAGAGCAAAGCAACACGTGGGAACCTTGCCTTATATATGCTTCCTGAGTTCATTGTATTGCAAATATGTTCCCTCCCTCCAGGCCCTGGGGGAATTGCAACTCCCAACTTCCCTTTCCCCTGGTGTTCCAAGGATTCTACGCCAGTTTAATAATCCACCCTTCCCCCAGGGCAGTGCTAATCCAGTTTTGGTGAAGGAGGCAATGCCTCAGCTGAAGGTCATTACCCCCAGAACATCAGGGCTACCTTTGAATTAGCCCTTTTAGCCTACTCAATAAAGATAGAGTTTAATTTATTAACTATATCAAATAAGGCTTATTGATATGTAAATTTACTCATTTCTGTTAACTTATTTGATCTTTTAAAGTATTATTTTACTTTTTTAGAAATATGACTTATGTACCAAATTGTTGAAATTACTATAAATTAAAACACAGGTAAAAAAAATAGGAAGACTTTGGGTGATGATAAACACAATGAAATACACAGATCATGTTATCATAGAATTGTACATTTGAAGCCTATATAATTTTATTAACCAATGTCACCCCAATATATTTTAAAAAACAAAGGCAAAAATGGAAAATATTGAATGAGATAAAAATCAGTCAAAACTGACGGTGGAAAGCTTGTGGCTATATGGAAATCAATGGCAATAATTAATCAAAACACAACTTACTGTTTTTGTTCATACTACCTAAAAACAAACATTTAATTTTCTGTCTCTCTTGCCTAAGGGGAGATTTTTTATTGCTTTAATTGTCTTTTTTTTAATATCAAAGAAAGAGACTGAGTTTGGATTTATATAAAACTAGCTATTAATACTGAGTTAACATTTAGGAAAAATTATTATTAGAAAAATTAAATATTCAGATGAATGTAAATGGTAAAATCTTTTTAACAATCAGCTAAATTAAAATAGTAAACTACAAAAGTCACAGTGTTCTACATACGTTTATAAAGTTTATCATTTACTTAAATGTAAAATTGTATTTGTGGCTTTTAAATGCTCAGTTTGGCCATTTAGGAAGTACACCTAAGAACACTAATAAACTGCACATATAATGTAACATTGGCCAGTAGTAGGAAAGACTTGAAAGTATAGTTTTATGTAAAAATATATATTTGTAACAATAATTTTATATCTATGTATTTATCATTTAAATAAGCCATATATAATGGCTTAAAACAAATGTGTTCTATATCTACACAGCTAAACACTAGACATTAGATATTCTTCTCCAACTTTGGAAATATTAAATTTTAGTTCTACAAAACATTTGTATTTATAGTGGATATTACGATTTTCTCCACTTGGCTGCAGATTTCTTTCAGATCTTTTCTGTTTTTGTGTGGAGTTTAATTCTACATGGCCAACTTCTATACTCAATTATTCAATAGCTCATGCATCTTGAAAAGGAATGATATCTTACCACATTATTCTCTAATGAATAAGAGTTGCTTTCGCATTCTAATCTTAGTGCTTTATTTCCTTGGGGGTCTGAAATAGTGCTTGGTGTTCTTGTTTTTACATTTGTTAAACATTTTCTTCATTTTTATACAGAAATGAGTATTTCCCCTCTAGTGCCTGGGTTAACTTTTCTAATTATTTTATCAAGTGTATTCTTGACCATAAATATATGCTAGACAGAATTAAATATTAACGCCTAATATGTAAAAGACCAAAAGTCTATTTCTACAATCTCTTGAAAACAAAATCATTATTTGTAGATTCTCAGTGCAATAGGGAAGAAAACTTGGCTGTTTAAGATTTAGCTGTGGTCAGTTTCATGAGAAGAGCAAATAGTGCTTACATTTTTAAAAATATATATTTTATTGATTTTTCACAGAGAGGAAGAGAGAGAGATAGAGAGTTAGAAACATTGATGAGAGAGAAACATCGATCAGCTGCCTCCTGCACACTCCCCACTGGGGATGTGCCCACAACCAAGGTACATGCCCCTGACCATTCAGTCCCCAGGCCGACGTCCCATCCACTGAGCCAAACTGGTCAGGGCGCTTACATTTTTTTAAAAAAAATACTTTTATTGATTTCAGAGAAGAAAGAAGAGGGAGAGAGGATAGAAACATTAAAGATGAGAATCATTGATCAGCTGCCTCCTGCACACCCCCTACTGGGGATCGAGCCCACAACCTTGGCATGTGCCCTGACCTGAAATCAAAACATGACCTCCTGGCTCATAGGTCAATGCTCAACCCTTGAGCCACAGGTTGGGCACTGTTTACTTTTTTTTGAAACAAAATTTCCTTATTGGTAGGTGTGTGATAGTCATTTTGAACTGTGAGAAAAATAGTTTTTTAAATCCCTGTTATATGCAGATAGTGGTTTTTTTTTTAAATGTTCACTGAGATAAACTTCACTATAGTATAGAATTCTGATAACAGTAGGAATTTGGGAGATTATATACTCCATATTTTCCTCTTCAAACAATTTTAAGAATAAAAGTAATAAAAGAGGGAAAATAATATCTTTACTTACGTATCTATGAATATAGATATAAATATATAATCTATCATTTTTACCCCAAAGTATAAAACTGGACTTGAAATAAATAGTTAAAAGTCTTACAATCTTATTCTTAAGAAATATGTAAAATAACTAAAATCCCTCATAATCAAGCTGGAAGCTATCATTTCTTCAGTAATGTTTATAAATATCTAGCAATGCACATGTTTAATAATATTTTTGAATAGTGATATGATTATTTTAACTGTAATTGAAGCACCAATTTCATGTTGCTTAAGAAATAAGAAATTTTATGGACTCACAAAATTTAGAATGAGGAGCTCATTGATGTCACTAAAAATCTGCGTGGTTTTTTTTTCTTTCCCTCAATTTTTCTGCTTTGTCTACTGTAGTGTAAAATTTATCTTCATCTTCAAACTGGTTTCCCTTGTGGTTGTTATATATCTGCCAACAGCTGCTATGGCTGTATGCATCTTTATTCATGTCCAGTGAGGACAAAGAAATGACATTTGTTCCCCTGCCTTCAAAGCAAGTGTCCTGAAATCCATTCTAATTGGGCAGGCTCAGATCCCATCTGCCACCCCTGAAACACCCAGCCAGTCAAGACATTCCCCAGTACCCGACCATGAGGTTGATTTTAGCTTTCTCTTAAGATCAGAAGCCATGCGGATGAGGGGCAGGATATGCCATAGGAAAGGAAAGCTTGCAATTCATACTAGGTGGATGATTAGTAAAGCCAACAAAATGTAACCGTTATAATACCCCTTTGTCACTTTTTAGTATATTCTTAGCTTTTCTCCTACAGTTTATGTTTTTGATATTATTTTATAAAAATTCTTATGAAATCTTGAAAGTCTATGAAGAAATAAACTTGATGCACATCTTAGTGATACTAAAGTATATAAACAGAAAAAGAGACTATATCAGTCAGGGCGAAGCAGAACAGAAAGGATGCATGTACATCCACAAATGTATAAAATGAAGAGATTTATATTTAGGATTTGGCTCACAGGATTATTGGGCCTGGCAAGTCCAAACTCTGTAGGGCAGGGCAGGCAGCTGGAAACGGTCAGGATCTGTATGGTATCGTCTTCTTCTCAGGGAAACCTCAGTTTTGCTCTTACAGCCTTCAACTGATTAGAGGAAGCCCATTTATGTTACTGGTAATCTGCTTCATTAACCAAAGAACTTGTATTCATATATGCATACCCCATGGACACAGACAATAATGTGATAAAGGCTTGGTATGGGGGGCAGGTGAGGGCAAGAAGGGGTCAATGGGGAAAAAGGGGACATCTGTAATACTTTGCAACAAGAAAGATAAATTAAAACAAATAAATAAAGCCAACTGAATATAGATATTAATTACTTCTATAAAATACCTTCACAGCAGCATCTAGAGTGGTATTTGACCAAGCAACTGGATGCCATAGTCTAGCTATTACTGATAAATATAATTTTTACATTTTAAATATCAAGTTTAAAAAATTTCATATTTACCCATCATGGAGAATGAGTAAAAATTATGTAAATGCAAACTGTTTTGTTTTTCAACAAGTCTATTTCAGAAAAAAAAACACACAAACAGATCAAGAATAATGTGCAATGTTTAATAAATTGCTGCTCCACTCTCTGTACGCACTTCGGGTCCCGGGTTTCTTTAATTTCTAGTCCTCCCTGCATTGATGGAATAATCTGTAATGCCATCTCCAATTATCTGGGTCAATTTTTTGCTGTCCCAAGTTTCAACTCAAAGTCTAATACAAATAGAGCACTGAGAAATATTAATTTAATATTCCAGGGATTTGTTGGTTCAGGGAAGGCATTAAACTTTCTGCATGTTAAAATTGCATGGACTTACAGCCTTGAATCTATGCCTTTAGATGATTTTATTTTCAGATAAATAACTATCTTCTACCTGTGAAGTTTTTTTTTCTTTTAAAGTTTTCTTTATTTATAAAATGGGATAATAATATGCCTACCGTTGAGTGTGCTGTAAAGATCTAACATGATGATACATGTAAAGTTCTTATCACATGATGCCCATTCTTTATACACAGAGATAAATTATTGTTTTTATTTTCATTTTCATGAATGTGTTTTGTCACATTAATATTGTGATTTTGATTGAGTGCTCTATGTACTGAATTTTATTTAACTTCACAATAAATAAAGCAGTACAACTATATATATATAGTATTATTTATCTCTTTAAATATTTAAAGAGAACACTAAATTTTAAAATATGAATAAATATGCCCAAATGTAACATAATAAACAAGTAGCAGAAGCAGGATCCAAATTCAGATTTCTCTGGGGAAACCTTGTGCTTTTCTACTGCAGCAAATTCTGTCTTTTTCTTCACTTAAAAGGGATTTTAAATAGAATATATTTATTTTCATTACAAAACTTATATAGTTATTCAAGCATTTTGTTGAGCATGCATTAGAAAGCTGTGCATAATAACATGTGCACAAATTTACCTATTATTTTAAACGACAATCTGATTACTGTGATAATTTATGGACCATGCAGACATTTTTGAAAAGAAAAAATAGAAAGTGAAAATCCCTCCCTGCTGCCTTCATCCATATAGAAAATTTTCATTTTTAAGAACACTCTGCGGCAGTCCGGCTGCTCTTATGAGCTTCTCCATCTCAGCTGCTCAGACTAAAACCTTCAGGGTCAACTTTGATGACATCCCCCACATCGCATCCTCACCAGATCTCTAAGCTCTTCAAAATGAACCTAAAATTTAATCTCTTCTTTCCATCATCTCTACCAACACCCTCGTCCAGGGCTCCATCTTCCCACACGTGGCTTATTGTGCAGTAGTGGCCTCTCAGCTGGTGTCGCTGCTGTAACTCAGGCCCCTCCACAGGCCCCTCTCGGCAGAGATTCTCCTAAAAGGCCCTGCAGTCTTATCCCAGTTCTGCCCCAAGCCCCCCAGTAGCTCTCCTCTAACCCACAGGTTGGTTTCGGATTGAAGCGAGATGTAGTTTTCACCCTTCTCCCTCTTACTGCCGCTGCTCCGTCCTTCCTTTCCTTCAAAGCAAACACCGCACAGACCCTGGGCACTGTCCTGCCTCAGGCTGGGCTTTGCTCTCACAGACCTACTGTGTGAGGGCTTCTCGCAGGTGTCTGCATGGCTACTTCACCACAGCCTTGCATTCTGACCCAGAGATGCCTTCTTAGAAAACCTTCTCTTTCTTTCTAAAAAGGTCACACCCACCGTCTGCACCTGGCCATGGTCCCCTGCTTTGCTTTGTTTTTTCATGTCACCACTGGCTGTGCACTCCACATGTATAGTTTGCTTATTGTCTGTCCAGGTTAAATATAAACTTCCCGAAGGCTGGGTTTGTTGGTTTGTTTGGTCTTATTTTATTCATTATTGAATCTCCAAGGTGTAGAACAAGCATTTGGTCCATAGTACATACTTAATAAATATTTGCTGTATGATTGAGCTAATAAGTAAATTAAGCCACACTGAATCTATGCGGATTTTAAAGCCTTGTCAACACAGGAGCATACACGGTATTTCTTTTTAGGTTATGTAAAGAGAGGGGTGATGAGAGATATGTTTTCCAACTTAATAAGTGGATAAATAGGGTTATATTAATAATTCCGTGAGGGTTATAATGCTGCTTTAACTTTACTTAAATCCCTCAGCAGTGAAAAAGGCTATAGCATTGATTATTGTTTTTCTGTTTTTGTTGCAGTAAAGTAAAACATGTTTTGCTTGGTGATTCTTTTCATGTGGTGTCATAGCAATGTCATTAATTTAGCCGTTGTTAGTAATTACTGGATGGAAACCACAGCAGTGACTTTAAGAAGCTTCAATCACAGTGTAATGCAGGGCATGGTAAGGAGGAGGCTGGCTCCGGGAGGGGAGCTCGCAGAGTGCAGCAGGGCCGGGCAGGCTGCAGGGCCCCCAGGCTTCCTGAGAGGAATGTTAAGAGGAGAAGGAAGGAAGTGAAAGGATCTGCTTTTTTATTTTTGTACAATATCTTCCTCCTTATTGCATTATCAATTCATATCTCATTAAGCTCATAGGCATTTTCAAATAATGTTATTTTAAAGTTGCACGGATAGTATATTGTTTAAGTCTAGGAGTAATGCATCTATAATATCCATAATAATCTAAAATAATAAAAGCATAATATGCTAATTAGACTGGACATCATTCCAGATGTCCTTCCTTCCAGACAAAGCCACAGTGGTCGGGGGCGGCGGCAGAGGCCCCTGGCTGTAGGGGCAGCGGGTGGGGGCTAGAGCCAGGGTCCTTGCACGAATTTTGCGCATCAGGCCTCTAGTTTTAAAATAAAATAAAACGTACCTGAGTATAGTATTTTTGGAATACATTTTTTAAGATGTTACCCAAAGCAGATTTTCCACTGCTAGACTTCACCAAGATTTAAAAGACATGTTTCATATCAATTTAGCTAATTTTCTGCTTCTCTAGATATAAATCTAAATGAGAAAATATTCAGTATGTATTTCTCATTCAATTTAAATATGTTACAGAATTGCTGATTGTTTTGAAAAAGAATGAATAAAAGAATTCTCAAAAGTGAAAACAAAGAATAAAAACCACTGTACATAGCAGACAGTGATTTATGCTGAGGCTTTAGATGTTCACCAAAGGACATGATGACCCCCATCGGAGACCGGGCCCTGAAACAGTTGCATCCATACTTAGCGTTTCAATGTGTTGAGAATTGTTGCAAGTACTAAACTGTGATAACCAAAGCTAAAATAATAAATTCTAAGTTGAATACATAGGGATTTTCCCCCTAGAATTTTAACATTTTATACTTTTGCCATTAAGTTTTACAGTAAGTTTTATTTGTAAGATCATGAAAAAAAGCATTAGGAATTCTGATTCATGTTGAGTTCTCACTAATATTCTTTAGAACAGAGTGCTCAAGCAAGTTGTCCAACTTTGTGAAGATTTCTGAGAATTTATAAAGCTAGAGGAGTGGGATATAAGCATATTTTTAAGTAACTTAAGTTTTTGGCTGTGATTGTTTTCAGTTACCTGTGTTTGTATCATCCAACTACTCTGTGCTCCTTCATACTTGGGTGGGTGGTAGAAAGCCGAGAGGTAAAAGTATTGACTCACACTAATTTTTTCCTTATTCTGGAAATGAAGAAAACAATAAGCTTGTCTCTGAAGGCATTCTTTCATTTCACTCCATGAAACCTGTGCCTAGTTTTATGATCCATCACACCCATATTTCTTCTCCCTAGAAGGCAGAACTGCCTCCTCTCTTCCAAGTCATGCATGCTGTGCTCATTCTTACTTCAAGCTTTAGTTCACATTTGTCTGTCTGGGGTGGCCTCCCCTTCCCTTCATATCTCTAACATCTATCCATCTTTTCACCCTCATCTCGAGTCTTACATCTCTCATCTGCTGTAGCTCACATTTATTTCTCTTTTTTCAGATACCAACTTGTGTATCTGTTAGGAATGTTCTCTGTGGCAGCTAATTGATATTAGCATGATTGGGGAAGAGGTCCATTTTCTGTGAGGCCACAGGATGTTTTCTACTGCCTTTCAAATAGATCATGTTTAGTATGAAAGAGGGATAGAATAGAAATTGGAGAGCCAACATTTTCTAGCCTTTAAGGCAGCGGTTCTCAACCTGTGGGTCGCGACCCCTTTGGCGGTCAAATGACCCTTTCACAGGGGTCGCCTAAGACCATCCTGCATATCAGATATTTACATTACGATTCCTAACAGTAGCAGCATTACAGTTATGAAGTAGCAACGAAAATAATTTTATGGTTGGGTCACAACATGAGGAGCTGTATTTAAAGGGCCAGAAGGTTGAGAACCACTGCGAGGGATTTGTGTTCCTTGATTATGTACTGGATGTGCATTGAGATTGCTTTTCCTCCTGGACTGGGGCTCACTCTTGACAGTGACGATCCTTCTATTGCATCCCCTTATCTCCATTTCAATGTTATCATTTGTTGGCAGGAAAAAAAATTAGCTGAATATGCGTGATCTGTTTAGAATAAAACACAAATATTAACTAGAGTAAAAACAACAGTCTTTTATCCAAGTTTGTTTTGGCACCTTAGGAAGTCAAGACTTAACCTTACTATAATGAATACAGAAATGTTTAACCTATTCCTATTTTAAAATTTACTTTTCTGATCATTTCGACATATATAACTCTTTGCCACATCCATTTCTTATATCTGGAAAATGTTCTTTGAGGGGGATGGCAATAAACAGTGAATTAGAATGTGGTTAGATACAAGGCTATAAGCTCTTTGTAGGTTCGGGTAACAGAAGGCAAGTGTCTCACTGTGATGTGGAAAGAACCCCTGGGAAATAAACTTGAGAGATAGAGCAGAAAATACCAGTAGATTGCTGTGAAAAATGTGTCAAGAAGCATTTTAATAGAATTTCTTCCACTTTATTTACCAGTGAGCTGGGTACTCAATAAATGTACTTATTGTCTTGAGTGTTATAGCACTGCCAACTTCTCTACTCCATGATTGATAGAACCCTACTGTTCACCATCTGTCATTAAAAAGTCAAGCTCTTCAGGTTCTTCATGTGGACACAGCTTCTTTATAACATTTTAAGTGTTATGGCCATTTCACACTTTATATTTCCTTTGTGAAAGAAATGCAGCCTTCTGCAATGACACAGCTGACTTTATTGTTTCTCTTGCTCCTTGCAGATTACCGCCCGTCCTTATTTTGTAGTGTTTTCGAATGTTTCTTGTTTATTTCACATACTTGGGAGCTATCTAAAAATCTTACTGGAAAAAAGTGGCACACAGATAGGTACAAACATATATACATGACTGTGTATAAAGTTACTATTTTAATTATCAAGGCTACTTATAGGACACATTATATTAAAAATTATACAAAATTGCCATGGCCTGTGTGGCTTAGTTGGCTGGGCATCGCCCCACACACCAAAAGTTTGTGGGTGGGTTTGATTCTCGGTCAGGGCGCATGCCTGTGTTGCAAGCTCAATACCAGGTAAGGGGATTCTGTAAGAGGCAGCCAATTGATGTTTGATTCTCACATTGATGTTTCTCTCTCCCTCTTCCTTTCTCTCTCTCAAAATCAATAAAAAAAAATTTTTTAAAAATAAATTACACAGAATTGACATTTTCCTTTTAGGTCATGCAGCCATTTTTTGATAGTTAGCCTTGGGTCAATTAGTTTATTCTTTTAAATATAATCACAATAGAAAAGAGAGGCCCTAGCCGGTTGGCGCAATGGATAGAGCTCTCTCTCCCTCTCCCTTCCTGGCTAAAATCAATAATATATATATATATATATATATATATATATATATATATATATATATTTTTTTTTTTTTTTTTAAAGGGCACATGCCCAGTAGGGGGGTGTACAGGAGGCAGCCAATCAATGATTATCATCATTGATGTTTCTTTCTCTCCCTTTCCCTTTCTTTCTGAAATCAATAAAAATATTTTTAAAAAATAAGAGAGAATTTGAAGAGCTGTTTTGAGATCACTAATATGCTATTTCAAAGAAGAGCAGAAGACTGCAGTAATAAAGGGCCTGCTGAATTTCTAAGTTAATTAGAATTGAATTCAGCAAGAAGGGAAGGACAAGTTACATGTAGACCTACAAGAGATGGAAATAATTAGATAATGAATTAAAGTAGGTGTTTAATAGAGATGCAAATTTTAAAGCAGAATTAAAGGAAAGTGCGGAATTTAATTAAAGAATGGCCAAACATTGAAAACATGGATCTTGGTTGTAAAATGTTACCTTGATTGGAAAAATTGAGTTTCATTTTATGTACATTTTGGTGAAAATAAAGGAAACAATTAAGATAGTGTTCAAATGTTTTAATTTTAAAAATGATCGTGTTCTGAATTGTTAGTTTTAAGGGACATACATGCAGTGGGCATTACTCCACGAAGTATCTGAATTTGACTAAAAGGGCTACGTAAAAATTTAGGTTTTGCTTGGACAACTAATAACTTATAATGAAGTATTTTAAATAAATTTTGTAATCTCAGTGATTAGGTTTAGTCCCTATTTGTACAATAAAGCTGCAAGCATTCTTCTATAAGGTAAAATTGCACTTGATGTTTTACTTTCACCAGTTATTTTAGAACACAAGTAAAAAGCAACAAAAGTAGAAATCTCTGTGGAAAGAAAAAAACAAAACAGGCAAATCAAAGCTTTTTTCTAATGCTGGAATCCAATATTTCCAAGAATTGTTGATTATATCTCAGGAATCGGCAAAAGCATATGGCAATCTAAATTTAAAAAATATATCTACAAATATGCACTTTCATTACTCCAAATTCTGCCTTTTTGGGGGAATAGTTAATATAAGAAATTCAAGTATTTTATCCTTAATTATATATAAAGAGTATCTTTTTTCCTTAGAGAAATGTTGCCATTTTTAATGAGTATTGCTTTCAATAGTCTAGAAATGTAATGAGCCCTTCACCTAACATTCTTACCTGATGTTTGTGAGGGGAAAACTTCCATTATGTTATAGATTTTATAATAGTTCCTCACCTATGTGACCTATCAATTAAATTTTTAGAGTACATTCTAATTTAGGACTTCCCTGAAGATCACTTTGAATATATATCCCATTCAGAGGTTCCCATGCATCTCATTAAGTATTATAACCCCCCAGAAACATGTGCTCTTGGCACATCAAAATCAGCACTGAGATTCAAATTTCTTTTGAGAGCAGTTTGTGAAATTAATTTATCTATATGATATAGGCCTGTTAAGGGCTTCATTCAACATCTGCTGGGTCATCTTTGCTAGACATTTTTATCTGAAGAAATAAAAAAATATTCCTAGTAGTAGCATTAATTTAATCCCCTAGATTCTAATTCAGGCAAACATGAGATGCGATGCTCATAAAACACCCCGTCTTTGAGATTTGTTCAACTTAATGTTCTTCAGAATATTAATATATTAAAAGCTGAGTGTTTCTCACAGTTTGCATCTCACAAGTTAACCAGAGGCAAAATTCCGTAGTTTGAAGATGATGAATCTAGTTAGTGTTCTCTGCAGATCCATTACTTCTTGACATTTCCCCATGACCTCTGTGAGAGTGCTCTCAATTAGCTTTAAAAATGTCTCTTCCTATTTAGTGTTCTGCTTCCTTAACCTTTCTTTTGTATATAGTTTTATTATCTCCTTGACCCTCCCTTCTATAATCTCCCACCTTCTTCTAGTTCCTTTGTGGCTAGTACTCCCAAATCTGGATAACTACACCTCTTTGTGATTCAGTTCTCTTGATGAAATGGTGACATTGTAATTATTATTCGGAGGTTATATGTAAAAGACCCAGTTTAGAGTGTCTGTGAGGCTGATTTCTCTTCTCCCTCTTCCCTCTAGTCCTGCCCTCTCTCCTGAGATTCCCATTTCCTGGCATCAGCTACACACATTTAATGGCCTACGTGTAAAAAGCAATAAACTTTTTTCCCCCTCTGCCCTTATATAATCTCACTCTTGGTGGCATTGCCCATTTCCCTGCCAGGCATAAGACATCCAAGTCACATTTAATTCCACTCTCTTCTTCAACATTATCTTCTACAATCATTTGCTTCTTACTCTGAAATATTGTTAAGCCCCTTCCCACTATGTGTGCCCAAGTGTCATTCTGTAGTAGTAAAAAAGTTTTGTGTTTGCACAAACTTTTCTTAGCTCATTATAGTTTAAAAAATGTTACCCAATGATGGCATCGGACTCTCATTACCTTTTCCTGGCTCAGTTAGTCAAGATGAACTCGGTTATACCTGAGGAACAAGCCACATCTAAATCTCAGTGACTTAATGCACTGCAGAGGTGAACAGGGGGTCTCTTCCCATGGCAGACACGCAGGGACCCGGCTAACAAAGGCAATATTTCAACAGTTGCTTCTATAGTCACCAAGGCCGCATGAAAAAACTTGGTAAATCTCTCACTAAATCTTAAAACATGTATCAGAAGTGACACATATCGCTTCTTATGCTATTGGCCAGAGGAATTCACCTGCCCAATAATAACTTCAAAAAAATAGAGAAGTGCAATCCTGCCCTGTGTCTGTGAGGAGAACTGGGATATTTGTGAAATCATAATGACTCTATTTTGACAATTATAAGGACTTCCACCCCGGTGTTCTTGCCTACATTGACCTCCTCTTTCTCAGAGTCTTTACAATAAAATCTCTCCATCATAATTCTATTATTAAAAAATTTAATTTACTTGTTTAGCGCCTGCATTCTTTGTACACCACATTTTACATAATTGTAGCATGAACTGTGCACTTTCATTTTGCATTTAATAGAATTCCTTGCAGATTTTTGCATAAACTAAATTGCTTTCATATTTTTAATTTAATTGGCAATATCCTAGTCTACTTCATAGCTATGTTAAAGGTTGCTTAACCATTCTTCAACTGGTGGGCGTTAGGACTATTTAAGGCATTTTATTTTTAGTCTATACAACATTTTAAAAGGGTTGATTAAGTAAGGTTAAGCTAATTTAAAGATTGGATTGTCAAATCAGCCTTACACAAAGCAGATATCTTCTCCAATATCAAAGTTTATTAATGATTTCAAGAATACAAGTAGTCAAGAGGCACAGATGGAACAAGGCGAGTTTTAGGATATTGAGAATAGCTTCCCATGTCTTTTTTTCCTGCATTGGGTACATGCTCTCTGACCCAGAAAAAGAGACGAGGTTTCTAAGTATGGAACATGGATTACCACGTGTAGGGGGAATATTCAGATAACTTTATCTTTATGTAGTTGTACGGCTTATACAACATTTGCCATAGGGCTACACCTTATAAATTCACAGATTGTAGATTTGTTTAGCAAAAGCAATCATAAACTAGAGACATCCTGCTAAAAATATTCATAGATAAGGTTTCTCCTCCTAAGCAAATATTTGCTAGCAGATTTAGTTATCAGTATGTTTACAAAGCACAGAAACATCTACCTTCCTTTCTTTCGCTTGGATCATACCCCTGATAAAAGGAGAGAGATTGATTATGAACCAATTGTTTAGCTGATTTCTACACAAGACTCAAGTGGTATATATTTGGGAATTAGTGTTCATATTCCCAATTATTTCTTTGAGATTTAAGATACAAGCAATTAATTTTTTTCTTCATTACCCAAATAAATGTATGTGTGTTTGTGTGTGTGTGTGTGAGTATAAAAAATCTAATAAAAAAGTAATATGCAAATTGACCCTCACCCCGTTACAACCAAGCCACACCCATCAGCCAATCAGAGTGACTGTATGCAAATTAACCCAGCCAAGATGGTGGCTGGCAGCCACGGAGCTGGAATAAGCAGGAGGCTTGCCCCGGCGATGGAGGAAGCTAAGGTTACTCTCTGCCTAGGCTGGCTATGACCTCCACTCAAGGCAACAAAGTTTCAATTATAGAAGATAAACAAACCTCAGATATCTGCTTCCAGCCTTGGGCTAAAAGAAGTGCTGGGAGCCTGGGTTGTCAGGGGCAACCCAACCTGGGCTCCCATTAAAGCAACAAAGTTTCAACTTTATAAGTTAAATAAATCCCAGATACCAGTTTCCAGACAGCCTCATTGCAAACAGCCATCAGCCACTCACCCAGGCTGGCCAGGCACCCCAGGGGGGAACACCCACCTTGAAGGGGATGTGGCCAGCCTGAAAACAGCCCTCAGCCCCTCACCCAGGCTGGCCTAGCACCCCAGCAGGAACCCCATCCTGATCCAGGACACCCTTCAGGGCAAACCAGCTGGCCCCCACCTATGCACCAGGTCTCTATCCTATATCATAAAAAGTTAATATGCAGATTGATGCCAACAGCAGAACCACTGGGAATGACTAGTCACTATGACACACACTGACACCAAGGGGAAGACACTCAATGTAGGAGCTGCCCCCTGGTGGTCAGTGTACTCCCACAGGGGGAGCTCTGCTCAGCCACAAGCCAGGCTCCCAGTTGCCAGCACAGCAGTGGTGGTGGAGCCTCTCCTACCTCCTCAGCAGAGCTAAGGATGTCTGACTGCAGCTTAGGCCTGCTCCCCGCTGGCAAGTGGACATCCCCTGAGGGCCCCCGGGCTGCCAAAGGGACGTCTGGCTGCCAGCTTGGCCTGATTGCCTAGGGAGCAGGCCTAAGCCAGCAGGTGGACATCTCCCGAGGGGGTCCCAGATTGCTTGAGGGCACAGGCCGTGCTGAGGGACATCCCCGAGTGCACAAATTTTGTGCACCGGGCCTCTAATACACACACACACACACACACACACACACACACACACACACACACACCCCAGAGGCCTGATGTATGAATTCATGCACCAGTGGGGTCCCTTGGCCTGGCATGTGGGATCGAGCCAAAATCGGCTCTCTGACACTCTGCAAGAAGTCCCAGACTGTGAGAGGGTGCAGGCCAGGCTGAGGGACCCCACTGGTGCATAATCGAGACTGGGGAGGAATACAGGATGTTGGCCAGCCAGGAAGGAACTGCAGGAGGGTTCTAAGGCATGGTTGGTCAGTCTTACTTAATCCTGGTTGGCTGGACCATAGCAGTAAGCTCACCTACTTGTTGGAGCGTCTTCCCCCTGGTGGTCAGTGCATGTTATAGCAAGCGGTTGAGTGGCCTTAGCATATCATTAGCATATTATGCTTTGATTGGTAGAATGGCTGACTGGATAACCAGATACTTAGCATATTAGGCTTTTATTATATAGGATAAATATATATGAATATATGTTTTATCCTTCCCCTGAGAATATGTTTTTATTGATTTTGAGAGAGAGAGGAAAAGAGAAAGAGAGAGAGAGAGAGAGAGAGGTATTGATGTCAGAGGGAAATATTGATCCATTGCCTCCCCAAGCATCCTAATGGAACTCAAACCCAAAACCTAGGCATGTGTCCTGACCCAAATTGAGCTTTCAACCTTTTGGTGCATGGGATGATACTCCGCCAACTGAGTCAAGCAGATATGTATATATTTTTTAATGTTATAAAATATCCAACTTTACCCCACTTCACATCTGAATGCCTTGTACTTGATAAATAATCTTAGGTTTTCCTGTGAAGAATAATTTTAGTGAAAGTCATGGAAACTGAAAGATTTGTCATTGTCTTTCTCCATGTAGCAAAGTATTTCTAGTCTCTTTTCCATTATCTCAATACTTTCAAGAGTAGCAGTTTTCTTACTATCAGTGTGTAAATAAATAGGAATGCCTGTCTGCTACATTAGCCTAATTTGAATTTAAGAATTTTATTTTTGTATCTTTGAAAATCAGTTTGAGTTCTATTACAATAATTATATGACTAATCACTCGTTTTGTTAAGACAAGTATAATATATTACAAAAGTTGTGTAGCAAGTTTAATAATTTGGATGTCTCAATAAAATATTCTAAATCTGAAATCTCATCAAATATTTACATATGTAAGATACCATAGCTATGATTCCTGTTTTGAAATGACATTTTTAACAACTGGGGTGAATGTATGCCTTATTGTTTTGCTTACTCATAAATATTAGTGAATTTCTATGTCCAGGTTTGGTTTTCAGAAACAAATATGCATCATTACTTTATAATCAAGATCTTTATAATCATGATTAATCCCTGAGAAAATTTGAGCTCACTAGATGGAATGATTAATTAATACTCTGCCTTTTTTCAGGAGTGATTTTACAGAGGCATCTTTAACCTCAGATACAAATCATACAACACTTATAATTCATATTTTAAATAAACTCATTCAAGAAAATTAATCCCTGAATGTAATCTTGATTGTAATCACCTGGTTTTCCCTAATCTTTCAGGCTTCTGAGAGGATTGTACCAATATTCTATTAGATATCCCCAAATAAAAATAGCACAACAAATAAAAAATAAACTTGATGTTTGATAGGACTGTTCTTCACATTAAGAGGAAAAAACAACAGTAAGTTGAACCTTGTACATTATTTTCTCTCCATTGGTGTACTCCATAGAATTTGAAAGGGCTTGTTTTTCTGTCATGACAACACCATGTGCTTTAGTTGCTCTCAGCTTGGCGATCAGCCCCTGTTCATTTTGTAGTTGTTCTGAGGATAAATTTCCAGGGCTCCTCCATATGGTCCAGCTAATGGAACTCTCAGCTGAGCTGAGGTGTGCTAGGAGGATGCTTGTATTTCCTTTTACTGCTTGCAGCTAAAGTACCTCCATCCCAATGACAAGATAGCTTCCTATTGCAAAGATTTTACTAGAGTTTTGAGGCTGCCAAGAAGAAGCGAAAATGACACAACAAATAAAAAAATAACCTTGACGCTTAATAGGACTGTTCTTCATATTAAGGGGGGGGAAACAGAAAGTTGAACCTTTTACATTATTTTCTCTCCATTGCTACACTCATTCCAAGACTTGCTCCTCTATCTCAGTCGCCATGATTTTCTTTCTTGCTCTGAAATATAACCCATTGTTTAATTCTCCCATTGCACACCTCATGCTTTCAGGAGATGGCAGGCATTTATCAAAGTGGAAGAAGAGATCAAGTTCATTAGAAAACCTTGCCAGGCAAACAAACAAACAAAAACCCTACCTCTCTAAGCCATGTGATCATTTTTGGGGGGCCTAAATACGTTTAATTCACTGATCTTTGAACTTTCCTTATATGCAATATAAGAGTTTTTCATCTTTTTCCAAAAATTGTTAGAAAGAATGAGGACGGGTGATTTTTCTTCTGGTTGCATGTGACTGGAAAAGGAAAACAAGTCAAAGGAAAAATCATCAAGTAGTCAGCTTGAGATGAAATCTGGGTGAAGTCTGTGTTTAAAATGTTTGCACCCTTACAGCATAAGCCTGCATACTATCTATTTTAAGGGCTGAGGCTGTTTATAAAAGACTCTGGACCATCTCAGCACTACCCACAAGAACAAAGACTTCCTCAGAAGCAAAATTCGCTCTTGTTGCAATTTATTCTTTACACAGAGGTCTGAATCGCTCCGTCAAGCAGGACAGTGTTGGGAATTAATTATTCTGGAAATCTTGCAGTCCAGCTATCTCACTCCTTCCTGGAAACTGTGATATCTTTGGTGACCACTGAACTGGAATCTTGTCTGGCTGGTGCTCTTCGCTAGTCCGTATTCAGCTCTGCTTGTCTGGTCAGTGCCACATTTTGGCTGCTCACCTTTCTCTTGAAAAGGAAGGGACCCCATTCTGTGATCCACGAATTTCATGATATGCTCATCATCTTCCCAAATAACTCCTTTGTCTTAACACAATATCTCTAAAAGGACAATACTTACTATGGATGATTTTAAGTGGTGAGCAAACAAGACATTAATATCCTTGAATGACATAGTGTTGCACAGAATGTTACTTTCTTGCTAATACTCCTTTATTCATTCTGTACATGTCAAAAAAAGGCTCTATATCTTGATGACCATCAACACTTCACTAACATGTTATAAATATATATCCAAATTGCATATATGCAATTAGTATGTGACCACAATATAGTATCACCTTTTTTCAGATCTAGAACTCATTTAGTATCTTAAACTACACCAGCTCTTTCATCCCAGCCCTTTAATTCCTTTCTCTTTCAGCTCCTTGAAGCCTTTTACTAAACCAAGACCACAAGATCCATAATCAAAAACCACTCGCTTGCACACACTGTCGTCTTTTTTGGCTCACTGTGCCTGAGCTCTGTACATACAGAAAACATTTAAATTTGGATTAATGGTATCATCATCCTTTTCTGCTAAGCACAGCAGAAGAAATATCACACTACACAGACAGTGGGACCATTACAGTTTCCTTGTCTTCAACCCCAGCCAAACATCAACACTACCTAGAAACCCACCGATTGCCTACTCAGGTAGCACCTATTCCCCACCAATGCTACTTAAAATGGTCCTGCTTCCTTTCCTATCACACTGCCTCCTGATATCCTTTCTACTAAGGGGATACATATATACTTTGGAAATAAAAGACCATCCTCCAGTAACTTAATCAAATAGCTAATCCCACACATCCAGTCATTCTTTGCTTAGAACTCCTATTAATTTCCCATTACCTTCAGGATAAAGTCTAAATCCATAACCTGGTTTGTGAGGTTTATCATAATCAGTCTCTGCGAATCTCTTGTTCTCTCCTGTCAGTTTTTGTCTTACACTTCAGGTTGAAATTATATTGCGTTTGTTTCAGCTCTACAAATTAGCCATGCGTTGAGTATTCATACATGATATAACTCTCCTCTGCCTAGAGGCAATACCCTGTACTAACCTCCTGTATGAGCCAACTTCTGTTTATCCTATAGACCTCAGCTTTGGATGGTATTATTCTAGAATGTCATAACTGAGTCCTCACTATTGGATTAGTAAGTTCTACATTCGCCCAGAGCCCTCTGCACTTGCCTTGCATTAGCACTTATTTCATTATATTGAAGTTTTCTATTTACTTGTCTGTAACCTTCATTGACATGTAAGATTCTTGAGGCCAGTGATTATATTTTGGTATGTTCACTGGCCCCAGTGCCTGGCACATAGCAGCTGCTTAATGAGTTTCTGAAAGCTGCCTGATGTTATAAGTTCAAAAGGGCATTAGAATAAACTAGATCTGTTTGTTCATGATGAGTAAAACTATCCTTATTCTCAACTTCAGAGATACCCCTTCTTGGGTCTTGGATAACATAACAATTAATAGTAAATAAAGCAAGGTGGGGTTTTTTCTGAAGTCTTTTTTATGTAGGTCAATTAAGATAACAGCAAAATATAATTCTATAAAAGTACTTCTGTATTTATCAAAATTATCTTATGTGTTTGAGTACTGATGTTCTGACCTAGTGCAGGGATAAATACAGCTTTGGGTCAGTATTTGCTAAGTTTAATGTTTCATTGCCTGATGAGTCCTTGGAAAAGTCAGCCATTTAAATTCAGAATTATATTCTGTCAGCAAAGTGAGTACTTTATTGCCAGGTGCTTGGGATATATCAGTGAATAAAACAAAGGTCCATGTCTTCATGGGGCTTACGTTCTAGCAGGGTGTCTCGCTGGCAAATAAAACTAATAAACAAACAAATAAATTTGTTATATTAGAAGATGGTAAATGCTATTGAGAAAAAACATCACTGTAAGGGAGGAATAGGAATATTGTCATCGAGTGTATGGTTTGCAATCTTGAGCAGCAGGGACCATGTAAGACCCCAATCATTTCATTGTTTCGCAGCCTAATAACAATAAATCATTTTTGTGAATATTCATTCCTGTATCCTGGCTTAGAGCCACTCCGCATTTTGGAGGTAGAGATAACAGCATTTCCTAATGTGTTGGATGCAAGGTGAAAGCATACGTAAGCTTATGCTCCAAGGGGCAGCCTAGGCAGAGCTAGGAAAACTGAGAGGCTTGATGATCACAAATGTCTGAATCAAAGACTGCACTTTCCAGCCCAAAGATAGCTCCCGAGGAAAGAGCTGAAGTTCTCCTTAACATTTTCAGGTTCCCCGCTACCACATACCTCAAAGAAAATTTGGGGCCCTCAAGTTCTATGGCATAAAGTATTGTCACATTATTTTATCCAGAAAAGCATCAAAGCAATTGTAATAAAATTCCTACTACAGTTATGGGCATAAACCATACCAAGAAGATATTTAATCTTGAACAATATGGTTATCCTCGAATAACCAGATTAGAAAGGAGTTAGCTGTTTGACAATCTTTCATCAGAAATCAGCACATTCTTCCTATCAAATTACCACCGTGTCTTGTACAATGATGTGAGGACATTGCTCAGCGTCTTCTTTGGAAATTACAATGTCTAAACATTTACAACTGAGTTTTTAGCACTAAATAAACAATCATAAATCTTT
Source organism: Murina feae (assembly GCA_004026665.1). Lineage (NCBI taxonomy): Eukaryota > Metazoa > Chordata > Mammalia > Chiroptera > Vespertilionidae > Murina > Murina feae. The sequence continues at coordinate 32,740 of PVJC01013630.1, forward strand.
TTATTTTATTGTTTGTGACCTACTTCACTTAGAAGCATAATTTATTTTAAAAGGCTTTTTGCAGGGAAAAAAAATCACACTAAATGCTGTGCTCTATTGACCAAGTGGCAGTCACATGTTCTGTCACTTCTAGTAAATTATTGGTTACTCTGAAAATATCTTATACTTGATAAGCGGATCTTAAAGAATGATCTACTATACTTAAATGTCAACCTCTATTTAAATAGCATGTTGGTAATAACTTTTCTAATTAATTATTTAAAGTTTTCATTTATGAACTTAAGACTTCTCTACTGAATATAATTTTTCTGCACTATAATATTTCATCTAATGGAAATAGTGTTGGAAATAAGAAAGGGTAATGGCAGAAATAACCTGAGGCATTTTGTGCTGAAGATGTGAGCTTCAGCTTTCTAGTCCATCCAGATGGTGACATCCTGATCACTGTAATCAGCATACTTTATTTGGATCATGGTAACACTATAAATATTAAATCACAATGCAATCAAACCTGTATTACTGCCACTTTTTAAATGACTGTATGACCATAGTCTATGTAGTTTTAAATACAGTGTCAAAGTTCTAAGATAGTGCTACTAAAATATAATATTTATTTATTTTTTAAATTATTTTCCTAAAGTGGTTTAATTAAAGGTTTAACGACTTTTGTGAAAGAAACTTTGCCTTTTTATGAACTATAGTCAATCTTTAATAAAATTCACCACCAATTTTACCACTATTTCCTTTCTAGGGAATACACTGGTTACAGAGCTTCATAACTAAAAATTGCCCATCTATATTCATGTGATTAATGTAACATGGAATTTACAAATTGAAATGCATAATGCTGGAAAAGTAGGAATAAAGGTTTTTATAGTAATGCAAATCTGTGCTGCATGAATTAAATACTTTCTCTCATGGGTTAGGAAGTGAATTGTGTTTAATAGCTCAACATTTTTAATTGGGTTTGCAGTGATAAAAAAATCACATTTTAAGTGAATTTTGTGATTTCTCAAATATTTATCTACTATATTTTCTTGTCTACTAAAAAGCATACAGACAAGTACTTTATATAAAAAGGGATGTTACTATTTCCAAATGGCTTTTTGTTATTTTCACTGACATATTGTCTATCCCTAGTCAGAATGTTCATACAGGAACCATTTTATGATGTATGCTTAAACAAAAGGACTTCTAAGGTTAGGAAAATGACAGTACACCGTTGAGAATAGCACAGAGACACAAATCATGGAAAAAAAAACAAAAATATCCCAAAGATATCCAAAGACTTCAAGTAAAACAGGAAGCATGTATATTTTTTCAACAGGTACATTTTATATATTTTTTCATTTTAATATCCCTTTCATTTTCTCTGTTTTTTCATTTTTTTCTCATAGATTCCAAAGAAATTCAGGTTGTTGAACAATTTGTTACTCCTTAGACAAATAAGCCTTCTTTTGGAAGCAAAAAGAATTGGCAGTTTCTCCAACTTGGCTTTTCCTCTAGATATGTGAAAGCGAGTCCATAGATAAAGCAAAAGGATCCACCACAATGTCCTTGTGGGATAAAATAACGTCACGTAAGGAGAACACTCCCCTAATCGACATTGCCAGTGTATTCAGCCCATGAAGTTATGATGATACTCCATCCACCCAGCAAGTATTTATTGTGTACTAGGAGCTAGGAGGTGCATAAAAGCAGGGTGAACTATGAAGGTAATATAAAACAGAAATTCCATGTTTTGGGTCTTGAAGTGTATTCAGAATAATAAAACACATACGTGTTAAACAGTTCATTAATAGCACAAAGCAACATGTCAAATGCTACAATTATTTCACTTTCTGGCTAAGTCCTCCCACCTAACCACTTTGGCTGCTGCTTTCTCTGGACCGTGGCATTTTCTGTATGTCCATGAAATGAGGGCATGCCTTGAGTCTTAGTTTTGGATTCTCTGTATCATCTGAAGTCTTTCAATAGGTTACTACCTCCATAACCCTTAAATCTCGCCTGACTCCAAAATGACTACATTTGTATAGAGAGGCCAAACTCTTTCCTGCCTTCTTAATACTTCCTCTTGAATAACAGATCCAAAACCTGATTCATGATCTTCACTTCCAGTTAGAACCTCTGCCAGTATATGTGTCTTAGGGAATGGCACCAACATTCATCCAAAACCTAATAGTTTTTCTTGACCTTTATGTCTACTTCTCTGGATGTCTATCAGCCTATCACTCTCATCCAAGCTTCCTATCATGCTTCCCCTGATCTGGAGTGACGACTCTCAACTGGTCGCCTATGCAGATCCTTTTCCTAATATTGTCTGTACATCACACAGGATGATCTTTAAAACTGAAATTCCAGTCCTGCTATCCTGTTCCTTAAACATGTCAGTATACAGGATGGACCAAAAGTAGGTTTATAGTTGTGCGTACATAAAACAGAGTTTATTTTTAAATGATATTATAATTTATTAATGATTGTATTATTTTTATATGAACAGCTGTAAATGTACTTTTGCCTCACCTTGTATGCCATAAAGCCATTTTTTTTTTGCACGACCTGTGACAGTCTGCCAGTTCTGGACCCAGTCCATCTCTGTCTTTGCTCTCTGCTCCAGCTTTGCTGGCCTTCATGAAGATCCTTGTGTCTTGCCCTGATTTTCCTTCCACAGGTCTATGAATATAAAACCCACTTACTTTTTACCTTAGCTCTTCCTGGTTTTTAGCTCCTACCTTACACATAATTTTCTTATGGAACCTCCTCTCAATAGGTTCTCGGGATACATGATTCAATAAACAGTTGCATTTCTGTATGTGATTATTTGCTTGTTGTCAGTTCTTCCACTTGACTGAAGTTATCATGTGACTGAAGTTACATCATAGCAGGAAGCATATCTGTTTTGCTTACTATTGTAACTCTAGTATACTTACTACTATGTCTGGAATAGGAGGTTGAGAAATGAAATGAATGATTGTGTGAATGAATGAATGAATGAATGAGCAGTGATTGTGATGGTGAAAACAGGAAATTGTTGAAGGAAATAAGAATAAATGATAAGGAAGAATTAATGGAGGATATGAAACTTGAGGTAGTCTGGGAAGAGACAGTGGGGTTAAGAAAGGCATCCTGCAGTGGGGAACCATGTGAGTAGAATCCTAGGAATAGAAATTTTCTTCTTTAGGTTGAATAATGATAACTTTTCAGGTGAACCATTTTGGTTCTTTTTTTGGTAAATATTGGCCATATAAGATTAGTCCAAATTTATGAACTTTGGAATTCCAGGCTGTAGGAGATAGTCGCAATAATATAGTTTATTGAGTATATCATTACATATCCACTTAGGGGACTAAAAAGTTTAGCAATTATTTATTGTTTATGATGGAAAAGCTGCTGCTTTCATAGAATAGGATCTATGAAGAATACTTCAACTGATCTTAAAAAAAAAACAACACACAGTATTTTGACTAATCTGTGACTACTTATTGTTATTCTGGGGAATTATTTAGAAAAGCTTGATGATAATGGCTATAATCTTAAGTGTTTTAATTCAGGTCAGGATAATAAAGCCCCTCACCTACTTCCTTAGTTTTAAAATTACTTCTTACTTTGTCAACATAAATTGATACGTGCATAATGGGATACTAAAAGCCATGATAGCTTCCTTATGAGACCTACATTTTTTATTTGACGTAGATGAAAATGATCAAAAGTAAAAATGGAAAAGAAATCAATTGTTGCTCTTTCACATCCTCTTCATTTTTCTTCTTGTTAAAATTATCGGTTTGTGTTGGTGATCTGGTCTGTGTTCGGGCAAGCATCCCCTAAGCTTTCATCGGCAATTAAGAAGCATTCATTATGTACTCTGTTTGACATGGTCATTACTTAATGCTCACTTAACAAAATTCTACATGACTGAATTATCACAGTGGGTGAAGGAACAGAAGGCCAGCTGGCCAGAATCCATGCCTGCTTTGTTTTATGCTTTCTCAAGTCTGCCACAAAGATGCCACATGCGAGATCTGGGGGGGTAATTGAAACAGTAACTGGGCTGTCCAGCTGTGCTTCCCTGTTTTCAACTGTGAAGTCTGGGTCAGCACTCTTCCCCTCTGAGCACAGCTGGAACATCTAGAGGGACATCACGGCTCCGCGATTAAGGTGGCAGGCACGGAGGGCAGATCCGAAAGTAAAAACAGCAGTCCTCTCTCCCACCGTCTGTCACCACCTTTGGAATCAAAACCCCTCCTCCAAACTCCAATAGAAAGAGCTGTAGTTTTGTAGAAATAGTGCACTTACTTTTAACACCTATTGGTAATTATAAGATTACCCCCAATCTACTATTTTACAAATTGCCAAACTATTCAGCAAAGAACATTGGACTTGGCCTCAGGCTTAAAATTGGATCAATGAAACCTGCTGTGTGTGGATGAGAAAGGCTACAGATTGGAAGCATAAACTTCAGGTTTTTGTTATATACTACTAGGGGCCCGGTGCACAAAAATTTGTGCACTCGGGGTGGAGGGAGTCCCTCAGCCCGACCTGTGCCCTCTCACAGTCTGGGACCCTCAGAGGATGTCCTATGATGGCCCCAGTCTGCCAGGCGCCTTTTGTGTGTATGTGTGTGTGTGTGTGTGTGTGTGTGGCCACAGGGGACCTGCCCCCAGTCGCATCTGAGGCTCGGAGCAGTCCTCCTGTGTGTGTCTACCTGCTGGGGACCTGCCCCCAGGCACACCGTCAAGGCTTGGAGCAGGCACCCCCTCTATGTTGATCTCTCAGACTCTTGCCCTCCCCTGCATGTTGTTCTCTTTTTTGAGCTGTGGCCAGGGCTGGGTGTGGCCTGCCTCCCAAGCTTGCCTACTGCCCATCTTCCTCCAGCCACCAGAAAGCAGGGAAAACCCCGCCCTGTGGTCAGGCCAGCCTTTTCCTGCTCCCTGATCCCCGGAAGGGACCTGGGAAGG